>CM050171.1:103305555-103315555 GCA_027410445.1 Discoglossus pictus | reverse complement strand
CAGCTGTAAACCATGGCACCCTAGTTGAGAGAGAACAGAGCAGTCCCAGAAGGTGAAAATCTGTTTCTCTGAGGGCGTCTTAGAAACAAGCAAAGTGTTAATTGTATATGACAATCACATTAAGTAGGATACAATTATTAATTACCTATTGCCTTGGGATCTTTCCTGTTATCTGCCATCCACTACCCTAACCTTAACAATAACAGCAAAGTGGTGGACACATAACAGGAAACACAAGTGGTGGGCAGATAACAGTAACATAGGTAGTGGGTAGATAACATGAAAGGGTCAAGTTTTTTTTTTTTTAAACAAAGATAAAAATGCAGAAGAGTCCCTTTAAAGGACATTCTCTCTAACTCTCTTTATCTAGGGCCATTTTTTAACTCTCACGCTGAGTGTAATAAAGAAGAAGAACATGCCTAATTGGAATTAATTAGTTTAATGATCAGACTTTAAAAACTAAAAGTATCTGTGATTATTATAAATAAATCAACTGGGCATGCTTTTCAACACCACCCAGTGTGAGAGCTAATTCATGCTTAAAACACTCAGATTTTCAGGTCAGTTATCTAACACTTTCGATCATATTTCTAATACGATCTAATTTTAATTATATATATTTACAATAGTACTTTTCATTTTTGCCATAACTGGATCTTTGCTTTGTCACTGTAACTGAGCCCATCTATAGTGTAGGCACCAGTGGCAGAGCTACCGCTGGTACAGACGGTGCAAAACACTGGGGCCCTTGTGTGGAGGGATCCCAGCCTCCTCAGCCCCCTCTTACTGCTTACTTTGATCAGGGAGTTGCTTCTTCTATGGAGCATAGGCTGGGGGTGTTATGGAGCATAGGCTGGGGGGCATAAGTCTACAATAAGAAAAACATATTTGCACTGGGGACTATATATATATATATATATATATTTATATTTATAATTTAAATAATATATATATATACACACTGTATATACTGTTTATATATATATATATATATATATATATATATTATAATATGTTATATATTATTTATAATATATATATATATATATATATATATATATATATATATATATATATATATATATGTATATACACCGTATATACATTTTGAACGTTTCTAGGGCACAATGTGCATTCACTGGATATTGTCCGTATGTACCCTACTATTATATTGTACCAGCGGCTTACCCGTCAAAATGACAGCAATACAATTTGAAGCCTTGCAATGCTATTTGCCACTCAATGCAAGGTTTTCCCCCCTCTAACTTGCGGGTCTCGCGATTAGCGCCTTCGCCGCTCATCGCAGGCCTCACAATGAGCGCCTTTGGCACACATTGCAAGCCTCCCCTCCCCCCCCCCCCTCTACTTTACAGGTCAAAGGCGCTCATCGCGGGCACTGCAAGGAGCGGCTTCACTACTCATTGCAGGCCTTGGCCAACCCTCAACTATCGTGCTCCGCAATGCTCGGGCCTCTACCCCTCTACTTTACAGGCGTCATGATGAGCGCCTTCGGCACTTCATTGTGAGCCCCGCATTGAACAGTTTTGCAGCTCATTGCAGGCGTGGGACAACCCGCAACTTTTGAGCCTCGCTCACTGCAAGCCTCTCCCCACTCTCTCCCTCCTGTGTCTCTTTGCCCCCTCTCCCTACATTGTTTCCCTTATCTCCCTCCCCTGTGTCTGTTTCCCCCCTCTCTCATCCCTGTGTCTCTTTCCCCCCCACTCTCTCCCCTGTGTCTCTTTCCACCCCACTCCCTCCCCTGTGTCTCTTTCCCCCCTCTCACTCCTGTGTCTCTCCCCCCCACCCCACTCCCTCCCCTATGTCTCTTTCCATCTTCTCCCCCCTTTCCCTCCACTGTGTCTTTCTCCCCCCTCTCCTTCCTCTGTGCTCCTGTTTGCATTTACAGATTTGAAACCATTTGCAGGCTTGGGAAATTGTTCATTTTCCCCAAGTCCAAAATGTGTTTCTGATTTACGGGGTTGGAAAAAAATTTACTGCTTTATGGCCACCATTTTGCGACTTCTATATTAAATTATTCTTTCAGTGAGCTTTCCATTACTACTGCTGGGAGCATTGTGGGTAGTTGCTGACACTTTCCCTCTGTGCAGATACAAACTTCCTGTGTGGATTCATATTCTCCTCCCATCTCAGGAAGTTGTGCCATTGAAAGCAAAATGGCAGATTCCATGGTAGTATAAATGCATGTAAATAGTAATAAATTAGAGGCTGTATTATTTTTTATTTATATTCCAAAAACATATATTGCACATTTTCAAGTGAAGTTCGTCAGAATATTAAATTGTAATAACATGACCCCAGTGGTATTTTACATCCAATCTAAACAACAGCGTCTGTTAATATAATATCCTACAAATTTAAGAAGAGGTAATTACAAAAAATGCACTTAGGTTTTGGAAAAACAGCCCATATTTCATAAGAAACTAACCCTTATATAGCATGTGTGGTCACTCAAGATGCTTGTCCACACTAGATTTTGTATGTTTAGTCCTTCAGTCGTATCCAACTCTCGGTGACCATAAGGTCTGCAGCACCCAGGCACTTCCTGTGGCTGGTTGAGCTTATCCATATGGATTTCTTGGCAAAGATACTCAAGTGGGTTGCCAGTTCCTTCTCCAGTGGACCACAATTTGTCTGACCGCTCTGCTATGACCTGCCCATCTTGGATGACCCTACATGGCATAGCTCACAGCTTCATTGAGGTACACAAGCCCCTTCACCACGACAAGGTAGAGATCCAGAAGGGGCCACACTAGATTACTGAACAAAAAAAAACCTGTAAATAATAATTTTGACAGACTAAATTTTCTGACATTTTTCTTTTATGTATTTTCAGACCATTGCTCCATACACATTTAATAAGCGTTTTATTCCAAGGAGGCAGAACACATACCATTAATAAACCTTAATATATTATTTCCACTTATGAGCTATAATTTATCCTGCATATATATATATATATATATATATTGTACAGGAGTTTAAAAAATAGATATAAAAACACAAACGAGGTGAGAAAAAATCAAAGTGTATCATTCTCTATTTATTATTTTTTTTATTCTGTGGATTGCAAATAAAAGTCACAGAGAAAGAATTGTTGGTGGGGTGAAATTTTTCATCATTTACTTGTTAGATGGTGATGGATGTTAAGCTATAAAAATACCTAAACTAAAACCTTTAGCCATCTAGCTGCCTGCTATTCTCATCATCGCTTTAATAGGAATCAGTGGCTGGCCTGCCCCATTTATCATTTTCACACTGGAAGAATCAATATCTCGGCTATGAAATTAATAATTTAACACTCCCCCATACATTATTTTCCCCTTTCAGTTCCTGTTAAGTAGAAGTTAGGCCGGGGAGCGAGGGGGCCGCTGATCAGAAAAACAGCTGCCCCTCCAGCCAGACTAAATGCAGAATACAATATGCATCATATATTATAACAGCCGAGTCGTTCATAGTAGAGTCTGAAGCTTGCACGCTATTGGCTGCTGCTTTTATGACCTCACAATGAATGACATATATGAAATCCAATTCCATCTTCTGCTTTGTGTTAAATATAGCCATAAAACACAATTTATTTCATTTTTTTGGCTTAATTTAGCTTGTCAGTTTTTCTACATCTATTTTATCTATTTAACCCTTTCTCTAACATTTCTAAGCAATGACTTGCTATCCAGTGAAAGGGTTAAAGGACCAATGAAATGCCATAATTATAGTAGTCACTTTTTGAAGAAATAATAATGAAAAAATGCTTTTACATAGTAAAAAAAAAATAATACAGGCTTTATTTGATAAAATATGCAGCCAATTTTGTGACGGTCATTACTTTGTTTTCTATTATTGTCACCTCGGAGGATGATTCTATACGTTTTTTTCCTTTGTGTATCTAATTGATCCTGTTGTATGTTGTGTTCTTTTGTGGAAGACCTTTCAGTAGAATTAAATGGATATGTAATGATATATTTAGGTTCAGATCATAGGTTTATGAGTGTATATATATATATATATATATATATATATATATATATATAGTAGTGCACATATGTCAGAAAATGCACACAAATATCCACAAACATATATTTCAATGTACTACACTGCATCTACAGTCAGGACCTAGGCCTGGGCCTGGTGGGCCTAGGCAAAAACACGCCCCTGGGATTTGTATTGAAGGTCCCTTCCCAGGTATATTTGCATCAAAATACCCTTCCATGTGAGAAAACAGGTTAGCAGAAAAAAATAAATGGCTACCCACAATAGTGCACACTTACAACAGGAAATAAATTAAAGGCTATAATTATGTTTTTAATTTCTTGTCTATTATCAAGTTAAGTCCTGCAAAATACCCAGCTTAACTGAATCCTCACTGCAGCTAATGTAATTTAGATATTATGGACTATTTTGTGCTTTACATGGGCCCTCAAGGTCAAGCCATTAGGTTTTTTTCAAAATGGCCTCCATATCCAAGCTTCCTGTTCTTGGTTGCCATGGTGATATTAATAACAGTAGATTAGAACATATGACTAGTGTTAAAATAGGAAATGTGTACACTCAAAATGTTATAAAACAATATAAAACGGTGACACAGAAATGTGTATAATTCAAAGAATATTATATTATTTATTTATTTCCTCGTGAGCGATGAAAAGTAATTTTTGAGACACTGCTTACCTGCCTTGTTATGGTAACTATGAGTGAGTGTTATCATCTCCAACCATAGATCACAGAATCAAATGTTTATTGGTTTAGAGAATGTGCTTGAAATGAATTATTATCTGACCCCCAACTAAGATTAAGCCAGAAGAAAATGACCTAAGAAGCAGGGGACAATTTACAGCAAGCAATGAAATCATACCTGATACACAGGAATTACAGTGTGGCTTATATATCACATCTAGGAACATAATACTCTGTCTTATCATATAAAAATGTGTGCGCAGGCTTGTTATATTTCCATGAAAACATTAGTTAAATGTGTATTATTTAAATGTATACAATAAAATGCTTTTTTTTTTTTTATTCCTATTTTTTCCCATTATTTAATGATGGCAATATACAGTAATTGGGTGATTATAATTGCCCTTAGTGCTTTTGATTTGTTATGGTATTTTAACTAACAACTTAATAGTGGGCACAATGATTTAAAAAAGCAATATATATATATATATATATATATATATATATATATATATATATATATATATATATATATATATATATATAGTATGTCAGAACATGTCAAGTGCACTTATATACAACATAGTTTTGTATATACAAACATTTTTCAATGTACTACACTGCATCTTCAGGCAGCCCCCTGGAAATGTGCTGCCCTAGGCCTGAGCCTTGTGGGCCTAGGCAGAAACACACCCCTGGGATATGTTATCTGCATCCAAGGTCCCTTACCAAGCATCACAATACATTTCCATGTGACAAATCAGGTTAGTAGAACAAGAGTACAGCATTCCTTATAACATATAAGACATTAAAGGCTCTAATTATGTTTTTCTTGTCTGTTATCAAGTTATTTTGTTACTGTGAAGATCCATTGCTGAATCTGAAGGGAGGAAATTCAATAAAAAATCTCAAGTGGCTGAGATGAGGTTAGAAGTGTTGTGATGGCATTTGTCCCCATAGGAAACATTGCATAGTAAATACAAGGATGCACATCTCTGCCACATGTGATGCTTAGTAACCCCCAGCCCACCAGGTTGCATTTAATTTTTTTCTGTAGTGTAGGGGCCCAGCCACGCTCCCCCACTGGGCCCCACTTGGCCTCCTTGGCTCCATCCTCTTTAAATTGGTTGTGCCTGTTTACACCAGGGCCCTCCCTTCTCTAGTCCGCTACTGCCACCCACATCTGTTATTTTTCAAGAGGATGTGTCCTATTAAACTAAAGAGCTTTATATTACTCCTATTGTTAGTTTTAGGTGTCTTGTTCCGGTGCATTAAAAGTCTCCTCCCACCTCAGAAAGTTAATCAGCAGAAGCCAAAATGGTAGATTGCACAGCAGCATGACTGCATAAAAAGCGTAATAAATCAGGGGCATTTTACATATTCTCTAAATATTTAGCCTATTTTTAAGTGTAGTTCTTGAAATATGTTAAAAAAGTTCTACTGCAACCCTTTATGGTTCTTGTAAGGACTACAGTATGCACTTTTCACAAACATCCCCATGAAAAAGTATCTGTGGTTACCATACAAAATAAAAAAATAAATACATAAATAAATAAATAAATAAAAAAATAAAAAATAAATAAATAAATTAAAAAATTAAAAAAAAAAATATATATATATATATATATATATATATATATATATATATATATATACTTAAGAATCTAAATTCCACACAGTTTAGCTATAGTCCACCCACACCTCAATCAAGCGCATTAACCTACATAACCACTCAAACCCACAACATGTAATGCAAATAGACATTTGGTGCATCGTCTTTTGTTTCCCACTGTAACATGGATTTCATGCACATTGCTGTGCAATATATCATTTAAAGCATAGTGGGACTCACATTTATATTTGCAGGACACACATCTTCACTATGCCATTTGTTTAAAGTTAGGAGAGCTGCCTATTGAACATGTCACTGTTTCGCCCTGTCGCCTGGTGTTATAACAAGGTTTAAAAATACACCAAACTCCCGAACTGTATATAATTAAACATGTGTTATCTAAATCTACACCATTACCTGCCATGTTGAAAATTCACTGCAAAGTTTCTGATTGGTTGGGCAAAAGTGACATTATTTTACCATAATAAAGAAGGGTGGAAATTCAAAACCATAGAGCATTGTTTGCCTCATAATGCAGCCCTTGGAGACATGTGCCTATATCTCCTTGCATTTAGACTGTAGATGCCCTGTCTTACTACACATGGAGACACTTGCAGTGAGGTTTGTTACATGAACTGAACATTTACTACATTATTACACTGGCAGTTCTCAGAAATGATTGCTTGTAGCTGAGCTGAATTTATGGAGGCCAATAGAGGATGGTGCTAGAGTGGTACCGAATGCCACTACATTTTAAACACTTCTGAGACCAAAAATTGGTATTGCTTATGAAATGGTTTTATATTCTCTTAAATGAAAGCATCCGTAATCTACAAAAAGTGGCCATGCGGAATGTGAGGTTTTTTATTATTGTTATAAATTATACTTTGTAAGAAAATGTTCTTGGATTCACTAAGATATGAAGTGTGCGGAGCTTGATCCTCTCTGCCTATTGCTACAGTGAGTGTTATTATATTCACTAAGCTTGCTGCCCAGCACATTGCTTTCTTAATACTAGCAGAATGCACATTCCCCATGGATAAATAATATGAGGGCCATATATATTTATATATAGTGCATTATAATAAATGTATAATGAATTTTCGTATAATCTAATGTATTATAATAGAAGCTGAGAGTTAGCATAGGATAACAGAATAACAATTTATTAGGTCTTCCTACATATATTGGTTTGCTCCTAACATATATATATATGGCCTATACTCAAAAACAAAAAGATAAATTGATAAAGAGTCAACCAAATTATTGGGCTTATGGATGTGTTTAGGCCTAGTGTAAAAGGCCTGGCCTAGGGCAGACATTCTCAGAGGGCTGCACGCTGCCATAAGATGTGGGTGCAATGCCATGGTATAATATGTGTAGAAATGTCTATGTGCAGTGACTTCTGTCTGTAACTGTTTCTGACACTTTCTAATATATATAAAAAACTATGATTTTGTATATATCAAGGGAATAGGATGAGTAGTAACAGGGCATGAGGCTTGGGGTGCACACATAACTGGAGAGTGTAGTTGTTGTTGCTTAGCTGTTCAGTCATGTCCGACTCTCAGTGACCTTATGGACCATAGCATCTTGTATCTGGTAGTGCCAATTCATAAGGTTTTCATGAGATACTGGAGTGGGTTGTCAGTTCCTTCTCCAGTAGATTGAGATTTGACTGACCTCTCTGCTATGATATGTCCATCTTGGGTGACCTTACATGGTATAGCTCATGGCTTCATTAAAGTACACAAGCTCCTTCACCACAACAAGCTAGTGGTTCAGAAGGTGGGAGAGTGTAGTAGGGGCTGGCATGTATAATTCTGGGGAGATAAATTCTGAGGCCATAAAATAGCTTATATATACATACAAACATATAAACATTTTGGGGGGGAATTGTCCCCCTCATCCCCCCAGTTCCTACACCCATGAGTAGGGGTCACAACAAATCTGAATAGGCCTAGGGCAGCATATAACATAACACTGGCTGATAGTGGTCCCCACTATATGACAAGTCAGCCCTTGATCTTCTCTCACCACACCATGTCCCCCCTGTATGACAAGTTAGACCTTGGTCTTCTCTCACCACACCATGTCCCCCCTATATGACAGGTCAGACCTTGATCTTCTCTCACCACACCATGTCCCCCCTGTATGACAGGTCAGACCTTGGTCTTCTCTTACCACACCACTGAGACACTTCTTTCCTTAGTGAACCTGACAAAACAGGCCAGCCATGAGTGCTCTTTGCAGGTTCGCAGAGTGCACAGCAGAGGGCGCTCAAGCATCGAATTTCATACTGACATCACAAAGCCACTAAAATGTAGAAATTCATAGCTGTTATTTTTGATTTTTATGACTTATTTATGTACTGCCTATATTTAACAATACTGTTAGCATTTGAAAATTCGTTTTAGAGAACATATTTCGCTACATTGCTGCCATAAAAATGTAAAGAACTCCTACACACAAAGAGAGGTTATTTTTTTGTGCTTTGTTTTAATATAATTCGACTGTAAAACAAACGATTTTGTTTTAGAGGAAGATTAAATATTGCAGCATTTCCCACTGTAGAATGAAATGTAACAAGCTGGCTAAACAGCCTCGTGTCATTTCATTTTGCAAATGGAGAGAGAGGTGTTAAAATAAGTTCAATAATAATCACATCAAACAAAAAACGATTTATTCCCCAAAAAATAACCATTTGTCAGCCTCTAAATGATGCTGCTGCTGTTTTCAGTTCAGAATCGCTTTGTCCTCTTAGATTTGTGGCCATAAATAATCTTGTCACTGGAAACTGGGGATATTTCCACCAGATTCAGTACAGGCTGAGAAAATATTAATATTATACTAATAATGTAACTAAGAGGGCATGGAGAAATACACAAGAAGGGTGATTAGTTGTGCAGATGATGGTGAATATGTGTAATTGTATGTGTACATAGAGCTAGAGAGGCATGTGTCATATATATATATATATATATATATATATATATATATATATATATATATAAATATATAAATATATATATATATATATATATCATATCTATATATATGTATAAATCAAAATATCTGTATTTATGTATATATACTCATGCCTGTATACATTCTTTTGTGGATATATATATATATATATATATATATATATATATATATATATATATACATTGATATTATTATTATTATTTTATTTATTTATATACAAATGCATTATAAATGCAAGCAGTCATACATATACACACCTATATGGATTCCTCAACTAAATATACTGTAAATTTCGAGATAGGTAGATAGATAAATAGACATACATACACATATGTAAGTTCCTCATTTACTATATATACTGTATATATAGATATAGATAGAAGGATGGATGGATAGATAAATAGATAGCTAGACCCATCTATCTATCTATCTATCTATCTATCCATCTATCTATCTATCTATCTATCTATCTATCTATCTATCTATCTATCTATCTCTTTTTATATCTATCTATCTATCTATCTATCTATCTATCTATCCATCTCTCTATCTATCTATCTATCTATCTATCTATCTATCTATCTATCTATCTATCTATCTATCCATCTCTCTATCTATCTATCTATCCATCTATCTATCTATCCATCTCTCTATCTATCTATCTATCTATCTATCCATCTATCTATCTATCCATCTCTCTATCTATCT
>CM050171.1:103265555-103303055 GCA_027410445.1 Discoglossus pictus | reverse complement strand
ATCTATCTGTCTATCTTTAGCTGTAATTATATATACACAATTTGTGTCAGTTAATCTATTTTACTATGTGGACTGTACATAGATGGTGAGATTATAGACAGTGAGCTCCCTGGTACAAAATGTCTCCTAATTATCATTACAGAAATGGCTGAGAAAGGAAAATATTGTATTTGTGCCGCTGAGTGGCGTGTATATAATGGGATGACACTCGTGGCTTTTATCTGAGGAAGATGTATTACCATAAGAACATGACAAGACTGTGATAAGCTCCTATAAGGATCACATATGTGTGTATATTTATAAATATTTATCATATTCTGCGTATTTCTGGGGATTTTGCGCTTTTGGAAATACAGATTTTGGGAACAATTGGGGGCGAATAAACTAAAACACTAAATATATATTTGTATTAATGAATTAAAATGAAAGCTAATGTTGGGTATTATATATTATATTGGGGATAAGCTGCCACACACACTCCTATTGGGTGCTAGTCGGGGTGACTTTTGGCACAGTTTGGCAGCAGTTTTATGGATGAGTTATATGACATTACATCTGATCTCACAGCTATTCCCCTTGTATTTTGTCCCTCCCTTGCCCCTCCTGGGATAACAGTTTTATCCCTAAACCTTACACAATATACACAAGTCCCAGCTTGTGCCAATAGTCAGGTCTCTGTCGTTATGCTGCTGCACTTCTAGTGGTGCTTTAGCAGAGCCAATATCCCTTTGTGCTAATAGTCCTGTCCTCATTTGCTGCCTAATTGGACTATATAAAGCCAATAAGAGGCGAGCTCTTGTAGCCCAGAGCCAAAGCGCAGAGTGTGGGAGCTGGGCTGGCTGCTGTGCCCTTCTTCCTCCTCCTCCTCTCCCTCCACCTCCTGGTCCTCTTCCTCCTCTCTCCCCCCTCCTCTCTCTCTTTGGCTCTTCCTTCTCCTGCCTTTTCCCAGTTGCTATCAGCCTTCCTAGTCTGCAGGTGCTGGCTGCTGTTCCCTGGATGGCTGTTTAGCTTATTTTAGTTTGTCCTGGCATTTTCTGGCTGTTCTCTTCCCAGATGTTTGGTTGGCACTCCTGACCCCACAACTCTTCTCTGTCTCTCTTTTCTCCCCCTCCATCTTTGGATTTGGGGGGTCCCTTTTTGGTGGCTTTGGCTTCCTGCTTTGGTTGATGATTAGATCTGACCAGAACCATGCCTGAGACAGGACAAGACAGCACCAGCACCCCGGCCAAAGAGTCCCCATTTTCCATCAAGAGCCTCCTCACCTGTGAACCTCCAAGAGCACCTCGGCCTCCCAAGGCTCTCTTCACCCCAATCAAGGGTACCCTGGACGGGGCGGCCTTTGCATTGTCCCCACTGGCAGACCTGTCCTTCCCTCGGCTGGAGATCCCGACTCACAGGTTCGCCTTACCTGCCCATTACTTGGAGAGGTCACCAGCCTGGTGGTACTCATACACTCTGACCCATGGAGGCCATACAGCAAGGACTGAAGGTAGACATTGTCATGGGACCTAAGGGGGATAGTGTTGGGGCAACTAGGGCCAAGTTCAAGTGGAGGAAGAGAGTATTTACAAACTTCAACATTATATATATATATATATATATATATATATATATATATATATATATACACACACACATATATATAGTCACACACACACACACACATATATACACACACACACATATATATATCTATATATATATATATATATATATATATATATATAGATATATATATATAATGCAGAAGTCAGTAGAAGTGTAACTAAACTGAAACTGGTGGGAAGGGGGGGGGGGGGGTTATACAAATAATATCAATTTTCAGGAGCTGAAATGAATAAGTCACTGGATAAAGCAGCAAGTGTATGACAGGTGTATGAATAAGAGGCAAGGTGCAGACTGGGTACAGGTTGGGATGGGATCCTCTTGGTAGATGAGTGTGGAGATTGTTGGATAAATAGAGAGATTTGTGGAAGGAAACTTGGGGTTTTCAGAATTCAGATTTAGAAGGAAATGACATCTGAGTATGGACATGGCACAAATACACAGAGCAAAAGGAAAGGAATAATAATATGTACAAAGGTAACAAATGTGTAGCGAAATACATTCAAGGGGTGGGTAACAAATGTGTAGCGAAATACATGCTAGGGGTGGGTAACAAATTATCAGTGTTTGTAAGAAATAGTTTTATGTAGTTTCTCTTTCCATCTGCTTTTCTCCTTCGCTCATTCTTTCTTTCTTACTTTCTTTATTTAATTACTTCTTTCTGTTTTTCTGTCTTTCTTTCTGTCTTCCTTTCTATACTTGTATCTTTCTTTCTTTCTCTACCTGTATTTCTTTCTTTCTTACTCTCTATACCTTTCTCTTTCTTTCTTTCTTTCTTCCTTCCTTCCATAGCTTTATGCATTTATTTTGAATTGATGGATATAGTTTTTTAACTGTTAAGAGAAATTAGCACTTTTTGATGAAGTGTTCTTGTTGAGCTTTTTGTATCTCAGATGCTGATGGTGGAGCTGATGTTAGTGTGATAGAGACTGATGTTAGTGTGATAGAGACTGATGTTAGTGTGATAGATACTGATTTTACTATGATCGAGACTGATGATAGTGTGATAGAGACGTGTGTTACTATGATAGAGACTGGTGTTACTATGATAGAGACTGATGTTAATGTGATAGAGACTGATGTTAGTGTGATAGAGACTGATGTTAGTGTGATAGAGACTTGTGTAACTGTGATAGAGACTGATGTTAGTGTGATAGAGACTGATGCTAGTGTGATAGAGACTGGTGTTACTATGATAGAGACAGATGTTACTATGATAGAGACTGATGTTAATGTGATAGAGACTGATGTTAATGTGATAGAGACTGATGAATATTTCTTGTGTATTTCAGTGCATGATAAAAGCATCCTCCTTGGCCCAGCGTCTCCAGTGTCTGGGGGTGAGAGGGACACTCCAGAGCCCATTCATTCCCTCAAATCAGACCTGGACTCCAAAGACAGGGACTCCAAGAGCCCAGAGGAGATCATCCTGGAGGAGAGTGAGACCGAGGAAGGCAAGAAGGATGAGAGTGGAGAGGACTGGAAGAAGAGGGATGAGAGCCCAGACAAGAAGCCCTGCAGGAAGAAGAAGACCCGCACAGTGTTCTCCAGGAGTCAGGTCTTCCAGCTGGAGTCCACCTTTGATATGAAGAGGTACCTGAGCAGCTCAGAGAGGGCAGGACTCGCAGCCTCCTTGCACCTCACAGAGACTCAGGTCAAGATCTGGTTCCAAAACAGGAGGAACAAATGGAAAAGGCAACTGGCAGCTGAACTGGAGGCTGCCAACCTGAGCCATGCAGCAGCCCAGAGGATCGTGAGGGTGCCCATCCTCTACCATGAGAACTCTTCCAGCGCAGAGAGTGCCAGCTCTGGGGCCAACGTGCCAGTTAGCCAGCCCCTCCTGACTTTCCCCCATCCAGTGTACTATTCCCATCCTGTGGTCACATCAGTACCCTTGCTTAGGCCAGTCTGAGGGTCAGTACATACTGGGACATACTTGAAAGCCTTGGTCCAGCGTGGCAGGCTGGTGACTTCTCCAAGAAGTGAAGCAACCAGGACCCCCAAAAGTATTTGTAAGTACTGACCATGGATGAGACTGACCATCCCTTAGACATGGGGTGAGCCTGATGGACTCTAAGATAAACTGCTATTTTGTACAAAAGTGAACAAAAAAAAGCGCAGATATTTGTGGATCCAGTTTTAATTATTTTATAAGAAACAAAACAGGAAAAATATATACATTTGATGACTTGTTCAATTTGCCAAAAAAAAAATCAGTTATGTTGAGATCGTTTTCTTCTAATTACATCTTCTCCCCCACAAAAAAAACTGGACACTGTATCACTATTTGTGAAAATAGTTGTTTTGTTCAATTTTGTAACTTTTGCTTCTGTGTTAAAATTTTAACTCTCCCCTTCCCTTATTTATTATAAAAACCTAATTCATCGTATTTCTTTTCTTTTGTTTGTTTTTGATTTTGACTTGAAACAAATTGTACATTTTTTTTTTTAAATTGTGTTGCTAAATTTCTGTTTTGTGAAATATTGGAGTGTGCAATATAAGCAGACAATTGTTAATTAACAACTCCTTCAACCGAAAGCAGACAATTGTTAATTAACAACTCTTTCAACCAATGTTGTTCATTAGATAGGGAGACAAAAAATGGGACAGAAAGAGGAAAATAAATAAAAATGAACAATCATTTGAGTAAATGTTAGGAAACTAAAATAATTTTTACTGGCAAATGTAAAAAAAATAAAACAGGTAAAATATATATTTGGTCTGCAAAGAGGAAGTTGGCGCTTTGTAATAATGGGACAATCAATTATGTAATTTAAGTTATTATTTGATAATTGTACAGTTTTCTTTGCAATCTTGGAGAGTGGGACCGAGCTCCAGAAATGTTCCTTCTGATGGAGTTGGGAATTATCTTATTCTTAAGAGAACCGGGGCAACTCCTTGGACATCCACCCCTCTTTTTTTAAATAATAAAATATATTTGTTAAATGAATGTTTGTTGTGGAAATGAAATAAAATACACTTTCTTTAATTTTTTTGTCTTTTGTGTGATTTCAACCACTGTATTTGGGTAAATACTGTGCGTAATTGCATAGGTTGGTATGCATAGATCAAGTACATTTATTCTTCTTTTACCAAAATAACCAGTTTATTTATTTACATTTATATTATACACACATACATTTATTTATTTTCCTTCTGCCCGAATAATAACTCCCAATACGTCTGTAAAATATTAACATTTTATTTTTCATAACTGATCTCTTCCTTAAATCCTATTGTAAATATTGAAGATAATTTTATTCAATCCCTCATTTATGGAGATGCTTTTGATTTTTTTTTTTTCTGAATAATTACTTGATAAAATAATACACGGTTCTATTTGGGTCACTTAAAAAATCCAATCTGCTTCTTTGAAGCTTTGATTGATGAAATAACTTGAATGTGTTCTGCATTTCGTATAGATTGGCTATATATATATATATATATATATATATATATATATATATATATATATCTCAGCTGCCATATATGGCCCAATGCACAGTGGAAGAGACTTAACAATCTTCCTAAACTTTGGATATAACTGGTAATTTCTCCCACACTAGTAACCTTATTAAATTAGCTACTTACAAATGCCTTGAACTCATACATTTGGATTTAGATGTTTTTTATTATAAATGTTTATATGCATTCTATTGATTAGTAATATTTGCCGAATATGTAGCAATATTAAAAGTGATTTTAAGTGTGTATAAATTTACGAATTGGGCAATTGAATGCATTTGACCATTTATAATAAAAACACCCAAAGCCAAATGTATGAGTTCAAGACATTTGCAAGATGAATAGAATAAGGCCTTAGGTCTGTAGTCATGATACTAAATTCCAAATAATTGTGGCTGCTTCTCCTCCTGGATTCTTCAGATTATGGTTCCTAAAATGTTTAAGTAAAATAAACATTACTCTAACATACTTTTTATTTATGATATAATTAAAATAATATAAATATCTCCAAACTAAAGGACAGATTGGAAATGCCAAACTATAGCCAATATTCAATAAAATCTGTTTTTGTATACACATATGGATATGTGTCTAGGTAAATGTTTATATATTTATATGTTTGTATATATGTCACTTTGAGAATGATTTATCCTTTTTTTTTTTTTACCAGAACACTGATCCAAACAAAACAACTTCTGGGTTAATTGGAAAATTTAGCACTTACTGTTTTTACTCTGGCAAAGCTTTGAATATTATGATGTAACAGATAATATCGTTTTGGGCTGATAGAAATCTAACCCAAAAATAATTTGTCTGTGTTTTGTGTCAAAAGTTTTCAAAGGGGAAAAAAAAAAGGTATCGTTTATTTGGAATAAAACTGCTGGCATGTGACTTAGGTAAAAATAAACAAAAAACTAAGTCAAAATATGCTGTTCCTTGTGTATGATAACAACACAGGGATGCTTCCATTGTTTGTAATACTAACTTCTAGAGAAGTCAAAGGCATCTCATTAAAATGTTTCAATAGCAAACATGTTCCAGATTTTACAGAGATAGCTCTATGTTACCAAATCATAAGAAAATACTTCTTTATTTAGGGTTAGTGTCTACAAAACGATGCTTGACTTAACCAGTCTTTGCTAGAACTAAAAGGGACTATTTTGTTGCAAACACAAAATGTGCTTCAAACTGTATCTACTGATGAAAAGTGGCCAAGCACTTAGCCATTAACAGGAGCCAGAAGGGTGCTGTGTGCCCAGCCATTGCACCTTAAACTTATTGCTTGATCTGTTACAGAATGGAAAAGCAATGATGCAATTAAGTTTGTCTATTTCCTCTGGCTGATAAACTATCTTCATAGTCTTCCCAGCACATAACAGATCCATTCTTCTGCTTGATGTGATGATCATATAAACACAAACATGCCCAGTAACATTGGATCTCATGTATCTCATGCACTATTTTCATTAAATTTGGACACAGTTTATTAATTCCAGTTGCTTTATATAATTTATGAGTGGGACCTGGATTAGAATAAATTGCCCCAAACACATTAATTTAATGGAAATGTCTGTCCAAAGATTTGACCATAACAGTATCATCATCTATTCACTTGGGTTATTTGTAATATTATCAATGGGCATTTTATTGTCATAATAACATTAATGGGAATGACATGCCTCCAGAATAACAAGGAAATGTGTTAAACATATAAACTCAAGTTTTAATTTCTAATTAGAAAGAATTGGATTTAATTATCGCTGGATCATGTTGGATAAAAGGCGCAGGAGTGATTAGAAATAGGAAGACTACTAAATAATGGAAAGTTAAAAAATATATATTTTAGGTGAGGGTTAGAAATGTAATCACAAGGCAAAAACAAAAATATAAGTATTATATTGATATAAGGAAAGGGGTCTGGACCACCTGCGTATCCAAGAAAAAGACAAGCTCTCTGAATAAGCAAATTAAGCAATTAGGGAAACAAAGGGATCTTTCTTGCTAAATAAATAAAAAATCTGTATGTTACAAATAGATACAAAGCTTGGACAACAAATGCATTCATGTTGGTTAAAATAAACAGCTGTCATCTTCTCAAGAAAATGTAATTACATTGAGAAGGGACAGAGAGAGCTGGGAGAAGAGTCTGCATCCATAGAGATCTTGTGCCCAGGCTGTGGGTGAGGAAGGTGAGAGGCTGACATTATGCTTTTCCAAAGCCCAGTGTGTTGGCGCAAATGGCACATGAAGATGGCACAGAGCGCAGGCACAACTGGCAGTGTGTGTATGAGGGTGGCTGGCATCCAGCCCTGAAACAGGAGTATCTAAAAGAATAGCACATGGGGTGCCATGTCACCTTATCCATATGATAGTCAACTCTGGGAAATCAGCATGATTGTGCCAATGAGCCCTGACTGTGCCAAACACCATAAGCATGTCGCCAAAATAAAGAATAGGACACACTCCATGGCAAATAATAATGCAATATGGCATTTGATAACAGCATAGGACTTGGTCATAAATTACAATAATAAGTGTACTCTCCAAACACATTGTACATTGGTATCATTGCTAATACAAGTGTGGCACAAGTCCATGGCACAGTACTCCCTGGGAGGGTGCAGCCTCCTCCCCTCTGTGCCTGGGCTCCTGTACTCTCCATCTCTTTGATCTGTGCAATTCAGCAAAGTGGCCACGTTTTCCTTTTGCAATCTGTTAATAAGTCTTGGGCCACTTTGTGTTGATTTTTTTGACTTTGCTTTCTAAATCTGTGCGTTTGTTTGCAATTAAAAAAAGATGCATTTCTACATGTTCAGTGTTTTGTGCTCAGCTGAACAGATCTCGCTTTGCTGTTTGTATTAACAACACATATGTATTTCTTTTATTTGATAGTAAATACCTGGTCTTTGTGTATAGACAACACTAGACAGAAATATATAAACTTCTAGACACTACATTCGCTCTTATTCAGCAGGAGATTCCCATTCTCCAAAACAAGATCTAAGGTGCAGCTCAAGTTGGTGCCAGACCCCACACCCTGCTGAGAAGTAACCCAAGAGGTAGGTAAGTCTGGGGTCCATCACTATGATGGGGCACACTATAGAATTAACCCATTCAACGCTGATTCCTAATAACCTGTTGTTTCTAGTCTATTTAAAGAGCATTTGGTTAAAATCAACACTCAGCATAACGCATTTACTGTACAAATAGTAGATTTCACTATTAAATTGGGTATATTATAAAATAATAAGGATAAGTGGATATATATGGGAGCTGCAAATTCTCTATTAGGCTCTAAACTTAATTTAAATAAAATATTGATTATTAAAAAAAAGTGAAATTACCCACTAAACTTGTGTTACTCTCATTTATCCAACTGGGTAAAGGCAACCCTATTTCATAGAAGGCTATATGGAATAACATAGGAAGAACATTTATTAAATACACCTTTCAACTTTTCTATTTTAACTTTACCCCAGTAGTGTAGTTTTATTCAGTATATTGGGCTCATTGATTCACATTATAATATATCTGTAATAAAATATTAACTTTTTAAGTACAGATCTTTTTTTTTTTTACAAATAAAAAATACATTTACATAAAAATACAAAAAAATGTTATATAAAGTGTGCTTTATTCCAGCAGTACTTTTTGAGTGTATTATATTATTCAGTGTGTGCCTGTGTATATACAAATATGGTGCATGTGTATTGGTAATAATCACTTTAACCTATCGACTTATGGCAATGTGCAAACAGAATGAGGATCCCATTAAGAAACATTAACAGATTGCTGCAGCATAATGCTCCAGTCCATATTGATCGTAAAATGTCTGTAAAATATTGTATCAAATGAATCTATTGTTCCTCTGCTCTGTCGTCATTGTTAGTGACCTTGAATTGTTCTGAAGCAGCTAAATGAGCTTTTCATGGCTGTTATCAGATTAACAAGTTTTTGCAAATATCACTGGAGGGTAGTGAGGAAAGTAAAAGGGACACAAAGGCTCATGAACCAGATTTGGTGATTTACAGGACCAGCTCCTCACAAAGCAGTTAGTTAAATGCTCATTTCCAAAGCTTTGCATCTCTCCCCCTGCACTCCCAGTTACTCATCTTAATGTGACCTTTCAGATCAGCTACCAAACGTTTCCATTTCAAGAAAAATACACTTTTATCTTCTCCCAGATTTTATTTTATTTCCTAAATTGTCTAAAGCAGAAGAGGAGGAAAGGGGGATGGGGTCAAACAGTCTCCAGAGTTATTTCTCAATAAAAAAAGAAGAATGTTGTATATTGTAATGAAATAAATATGTATAAATGCAATATTCTTTATATATATATATATATATATATATATATATATATATATATATATATATATATATATATATATAATTGCAATGTCCACAGACATATGTGTGTGTGTGTGTATGCATAATATATATATATATATATATATATATATATATATATATATATATATATATATATATATATATATTTATATTCTTATTACATGTATATTTATGCATATATACAATCTCACACATAATGCACAATTACACATATATACAAATGTAATATATATATATATATATATATATATATATATATATATATATATAATCATTTACAGACACACAAACAAACATATATATATATCCTTATTATAGGTATATTTATGTACATACACACACACCTGAATATATACAATAAGCACACACACATATATATATATATATATATATATATATATATATATATATATACACAAGTAATAAATAAATATATAAAAACACGATAATTAACAAGTGTTATACTTCTAGCAAATGTCCATATTTAATTAAACACTTGGTGAACGTGACAGAAAAAAAAATAAACATATAAATAATATATAATTATATTCATATATAAGCTCATATAGATACATGAATAACTAAGAACCATATAGTTGTGTGTGGGGGGGGGCACAAACATCCAAAGCATAAACAACAACACATAACACAAACACCTATTTTAAAGAATTTGTTGGGGTGTGCCCAGTATAAATAGCCAAATAAATAAGCGTGCTGTCTCCATTGTAGATTTAAGTGTCTCTGGTTGTAAATCTCTTAAGTGTAAATAACCATCCACCACAACTGTCCTTGGGTCCTTGTGGGTCACTGCCCCGTGTCATCATTAGCAACTAAAGGGTGTCATTAATTATTATAATTATCACTCCCCTTTGGCATTATTGTTATTAGATTAGGCAGTCTATTCACACCATGTAAATCAAGGATCAAGTTACAAGGATCCTCCTGGTGGTCTGTGCAGGAGCAGAGAGATCCCCCTCCTATAGGCCCCCTCCTATACTGCCCCCCGATAGATCCACCCCCTAAAGAACCCCTTCCTATAGTTCCCCTCCTATAGATCCCCCTATAGTTCCCCCTCCTGTAAGTTCTCCCTTAAAAAAAACCTCCTATATACCCCCTCCTATAGATCTCCCCTATAGTTCCCCCTCCTATTGTTCTCCCTTATAGACCCCCCTCCTGTAGACCCGCCTATAGTTCCCCCTCCTATAGTTCTCCCTTATAGACCCCCCTCCTATATACCCCCCTCCTATAGATCCCCCTATAGTTCCCCCTTCTATAGTTCTTCCTTATAGTTCCCCCTCCTATAGTTCTCCCTTATAGACCCCCCTCCTATATACCCCCTCCTATAGATCCCCCTATAGTTCCCCCTTCTATAGTCCTTCCTTATAGTTCCCCCTCCTATAGTTCTCCCTTATAGTTCCCCCTCCTATAGTTCCCCCCTATAGACCCCCCTCCTATAGATCTCCCTGGGCTTTCTGGCTCTGTGCTGATAGAGAACAAGCATCAGATTTTCATCAAAGTTCTATTAAGTGAAACATAGGTTGCAGGGCAGCCCCTGATTGAAACAGTTTAAATTTTAATTGTGTTTTTAATTTGACATATAGTTGCAGAAAGGAATGACACTACAACGCCAAAGGCCGGTCGATTTTCTTAATTTCTCCCAGAGGAATTGATGGGTTTATCAGCCAACTAGATTGGAAAACCATTAAAGGTTTCTCTGGCTATGCTGCTAATTGGAAGTTGATGGATTGGGAGCCAGGGCAGGCAATGCTGATCCAATCTGTAGGACGTTCTGTTTTCCAATAAATTACCCAATTCATTTTCCAAGCACAGATTACATAAATTGTACACCTCTAGGGCTCTGAGAATTCAAAAAAATGGGCCCCCTCCCTCCCCTGCAAAGGGCCCCCTCCCACCCTTCCCCATTGCACCCCCTCCCTCCCCTTCCTCTCCTTCCTATTGCACCCCCTCCCTCCCCTCCCTCCCCTCCCCATTGCACAGTGCCAGATGCTATTTGCACCCAAATATGTCCTGAATGAAAATCGAAATATAATCAACGTTTATACTTAGAAAATTTATTGCGATCATTTTCTCTGGTAATTTCCTTATTTTAAAGTTTGGACATGTCATATATCATAACCACAGTCCCTGCAAGAAAAGCAAAGTACCCTGTGTTTAATATTTAGCAAAGCTTGATTCCCAGATCAAACTTGTTTATGGCTTCATCTGTCATTTACTCACAGAGACTTCTCCCAATGTAACAAACCCATGTGTAACTGCAGCAAATAGGGAAAGAAACCAAAAACATCCATTTTTATTAGGGCTCCATGAAAGCTCCCATCCACCTCAATATGAAGCAGGAAATGCAGGAGGCTGCCATGTACAGGGGCCTCATCAGAACTAGAGCAACCATCACCCCATGGAGAGATAGATAGATAGATAGATAGAGGGATGGAAAGATAGATAGATAGATAGATAGATAGATTTGTAGATAGATAGATAGATAGATAGATAGATAGATAGATAGATAGATTTGTAGATAGATAGATAGATAGATAGATAGATAGATAGATTTGTAGATAGATAGATAGATATATAGATAGATAGATAGATAGATAGATTTGTAGATAGATAGATAGATAGATAGATAGATAGATAGATAGATAGATAGATTTGTAGATAGATAGATAGATAGGGAGATCTATCTATCTCCCTATCTATCTCACTATCTATCTATCTATCTATCTATCTATCTATCTATCTATCTATCTATCCATCCCTATATCTATCTATCTATCTATCTATCTATTTATCTATCAATCTATCTATCTATATCATCCATCCCTATATCCATCTATCTATCCATCTATCTAACTATCTATCTATCTATCTATCTATCTATCTATCTATCTATCTATCTATCTATCTATCTATCCATCTATCTGTCTTTCCATGCATTATCTATAGATATATAAATAGATAGATAGATAGATATACAATAGATAGGTATAGAGAGATAGATAGAAATAGAGAGATGTATATAGAGCCATATAGTCCCCTCTTTTCCTCTATAAAGGTGCAATGTTTGGAGAAGTGTTGAAGGGTTCCTATGCTATCCTATGGGTCTAAGACACTAAACTGTATCAATCTATCTATTCATACATCTATTTATATCTATATAGTGTATGTATATATGAATATATAGGTATGCATAAATGGCACAGATAGATAGATAGATAGATAGATAGATAGAGGTATAGATAGATAGATAGAACGCAACTCCAAGTCCAAATTGAGTGTATTAATACAGGAAGAGAGAGAGAGAGATGGTACACTATTTTTGATATATCACTTTATGTACACATACATGATCAGAAATGATCCAATAATATATATCCTTCTCCAGTGGACCGTGACTTGTCTGACCTCTCTGCTATGACCTTCCCATCTTGGGTGATCCTACATGGTATAACTTACAGCTTCATGGAAGTACACAAGGCCCTTCACCATGGCAAGCTAACGATCCAGAAGGGGTGATATAAATAGATACATAAATTGATAGTTGTTGTTTAGATGTCCAGTCGTGTCCGACTCTCTGTGACCATATGGACCGCTGCATGCAAGTCACATCTTGTGTCTGGTTGTGCTAATCCATAAGGTTTCATGGCAAAGATACTGGAGTGGATTGCCAGTTCCTCCTCCAGTGGACTGCAAATGATTTGTTTGTGTTGTACAAATACTGTTCAAAGTATAATACATTCCTGGTATGTATATTTTGCAATGTATTTGAGTTGGGTGGGGGGCACAAGGAGTTACAGTGACTTGCCCAAGGTCACTGAGATCTCTCTATAGGATTCCACCATCTTCAGTGAAGGTGCACTATGGCTGAGTGCTTTCTTTGCAGTGAGAGCTGCTCTTATGTGTGAGATGCCTGTACAGGATTGTGATGTGTTTCATTACTATACTAATACATTAGGTGAGTGTATATATTTAAATAGACTTTACCATAATTTCAGCACAGAATAAGGAACCCATGATCAGGGGGTAAGATAATGAGTTTTATTCCTAGAGCTCTGATCAGCCTTGGATCAGTTTGCAAATGAAGATACAGAAAGGATTCTACATCCCATCTTGGATTTCACTTGAGCTGCTACACCCCCCGCCCCAGTTTCTTGCACTTGTAAATATTTCATCACACCTTAGAGGCCAGGCACCTCCTGGCAGTGTGTGGGAGCTGCCCAGTGGCCCAGTCTGGGACTGTAGCTTATGTGCAGAATGAGAGTACTCTGTGGTCATTCTACATGGATAGAAATGCAATAAGGCACCTAGGAATTGAATGGCCTTGTCTGTAGATAAAGCACTTTATTATTATATTGCAGGTACTTTCATGTAGCCACCCCTGGGGAGGAGCTTTTCTGTTTTTATTGGTACTTGTATTGCCAGACATTGGTATTGCTCACTACTAAGAGGCTAGAATGTGTTACAGTGAAAAATACACCAAGATTTTCTATTTTTTTTTATTTAAACTATTAATTAATTAATTCACAACAATACAATCTAGCCCAAAACGTAATCTGTTAATGCAGAAACCATACAAAGAAGGCAAATGTACAGGCCAACATGTGAGATTTTAAACTGTTTATAGTTTAAACCATGAAAAACAATATAATTTCTGAAAATTAAATTATTTTAATGGATGCAAAGACTGAACAACACAAAAGATTGGCGTGAGTAAGCCTTTCCGATCCACCCAGAAACAATTATTCATATTTTTTTTTTTATTGTTTATGGGTCAGAAAGCTTGACTGACTCAAATTGTCAAACTGATACAGTACTCGTAATTACATATAGTATTATTATTATTTTATTTTATTGAGGGCTATATAGATCTGGGAAAATACAATATACACACAGAGCATGTGGCACAAAAATACAATAATAAATATTAATACAAAAGCAGTTTTCTAGCTCCTGAGAGCTTAGTATTAAATGACATTGTATTAAAAGCCTCCTTTGTGTCACTTTAAAGAATTAAATCATAGCTAGGATATGTACAAGGCTATGGTAATTAAGCCAGGATTTTTAGGTTAATAGGTCAAACTTGATGGGCATAACAGCAAATCTAAGTTTCTATATTTTTATATTTAATAGGTCATGACTTAAAGAAAGGTGGAACATGGAAGATATTGGGTTAATGTAAATAAAGTGCTATTTTATGGAAAGGGTAGTAATCAGGGCCGGATCTACCTTTTTGGAGCCCCTGGGCAGTGAAGTGGAGGAGCCCATGTGAGTGCGTCTGCAAGGTATGCACAGACTAATTTTTGCCTTTTCTGTGCGTTTAAGATGCTTTTCCTATTGTAACTCTCTTGTTCTTGGTGATTACGCCTTGTCGCCAGTCTATGAACTGCAGCATTTCAGTTTTTTTTTAAGCCAGGCACCATTTTTCTTTAAAAAGTGGCACCGCTCACAGGTGCCTAGTTAGCCTAATGGGTAATCCTGCCATGGTAGTAATTACATTGAACAGCTATCCAGCAGAAGTGGTAGGGAAAAACACAATAATCTAGGCTACCTATCTAGGGTACACATAATACTATCCTGAGGATTTGATAAGCTAAGGTTATTACATAGAATGTCTAGATGGGCCCATTGGTTCTTATCTGCTAATAGATATACGTTCCTATTCTATCGCTTAAAGTTTCTCCAGCCCAGTCCTTATTCCCCCTTGTATGTCTCATTGTGACTGTGGAGCTTGGACATGATGGGTCTGAAAAGAAATAAGACATTGATTTGTGTAGTATGTCTGGTTAAGATTTGGATAACTAGCCCGAGAGGCCTCTGAGCTGCTCCCTTCAGCTGACAGATGTGCTCATTTAACAAGCTGAAAGGAATGGATGTATAAAAGCTGCCCATTTAGCTTTGACAGGGAAGATTTCACGGCTTGTCTACAGAGGTTGTAAATTCTGTCCCCAACTGTGCCGCAGCCAAGTTGGCCAATGTATCCAGTCACGGCTGGCAGAGACCCCCTGCTTCCAGCATATGCCTCCTTCTAATGGGCTGGCTGTAGACTATTGACTGGGGAGAAGAGCACAACACCCTCCCATGGTATGACCTTTCCTGCCCCCAGAACATTTTACCTTTGTCCAAAGTGCAACATGGTGCAGTCCTTGATGTTAAACTGCTATACTGATTGATGGTGGGTGCTCATACTGTATCGTCATATACATCACATGTGTGATTTCCCTGTATTCACTAATGTTTGGTAACCACTGAGATACCTTAGTGATGTTCCTCCTTTTAGTCGTACTGTGTGGATGCATTTGGCTACCAGTTCACATTCTTTTTTAACTCATAGTATCCTGGGATTTTCAAAAGATAAAATGATAGCAACAGAGCATGTATAGAAAGTCTAACATACATTTCTTATAACACAATTATTTAGATTGTAAGCTTGCAAGGTGCATTGGGGAAGCGGTATGGACAACTCAAAGACAGGGCCCTCCATTATTTGTAACATGTTAATATCGCTATTGTTTTGCCTTGATCACAACCCATGTACAGCGCTACGGAATATGTTGGTGCTTTACAAATAAACTATAATAATAATAACATGATATTTAAGTCAGTAAAGCAATGCAGCTAAAGGTATTTAGAAGGTCGTATTAGTGATGTGAAAGTTCTCAGATGGAAACATGGGGGGTACTAACTCGCCACATGGTCTGTGATAGGTTTTGATGAGATGTAATGCTAATTATCCTCATAAAAAAAGCCATTACAGCTTTCCACCAAGCACACTGCTGCCATGTAGTGCTTAGTATATGTGACTAACCCACAAAGATAGATGTAAACATGGATGATGTTTCTTGGTATTTTCCATATAGGTGCAATAAACATGAATAAAATATATTAATAATGTAACAAGAGAATCAAAATCTAAGAAGCGAGTTGATACAGAGGTGCAAAGCCCCCCATTCATCCTACGGCTCCAGTACCTTGCATCACATTTGTATATCCAGACCCAGTGATTATCTCATAAGGCTGCTCCGCCTTATCAGCCTTATTAAATTGCGATTTGGCCAATTGAATGGGGCTCTATATAAGCACAGAGCATATTTATTTTACAGAAGTTTTTAGTTAGTGAACTTCTATCCAAAAGCAAGGTCTTCACTAACTAAAAACTTCTGAAAAATTATGCTCTGTGCTTATATAGAGCCCTATTCAATTGGCAGAATCGCAATTTAATAAGGCTGTATATATGTGTGTATGTCATATGTAAAGGTAAATACCAAGGGCTTCATTCTATTAAGGGCCGTAGGAGAAGCGTGGCCGCGAGGGATGGCCGAAAGCTACTTCCCTTTTCTATTCCCTTGCGGCGGCGCCCTGTTATCCCTTGCCGCTACCCCCGCAGCAGGGAAAGCCTTTGATCTTACGCGGCCGCAAGAAAACCCAGGTCGCTATTCAAATGCTACGCGAACCCTTCCGTCAAGGCCGTAATTTACTAAAACCGAGCTGCAGCTTACTTACACCAGAAAGGTCCCGCAAGGCTCTTACTTACAAATCGGAGCACCAATTAAGCACATAAAAAAGCCATCCTGTACTTTGATGAGACGTACAAGTGATTGGAATTCATAGCACAACACTCCCCTACACTGAAATCTGCAAATCATTTTTTTTTGTAATTCATGTTCAATTTCCGTGTCCAGAGTCCCACGGGCTTAGAGCATATCAGACCCGCAACGGCTGCGCGATTAGCCTCCGTCAAGCTAGTAAATGGGTAAAATAGACTTACAGGTTACTTGGGCCACTTTTTTTTTTACTTACAAATCATAGCACTAATTAAGCAAATAGAAAAGCCATCCTGTACTTTTAATAAAAGTGAAAGTGATGTTTGGTCTTAGAATTAATAGCTCAACATTGCCCTACTCTCAAATCTGCAAATAAAGAAATGTAATTTCATGTTCAATCTTCATGTTCTATCTATCATGCAAGTCCCACGGGCTACGGGCTTGGAGGACATTCACCCTCAAAGTCCGTACAGGCTTGAATAACGAGCTACGGGCTTGGAGGTCATTGAAGCCCGTGGGACTTTGGATGGGAATTAAACCTAAAATCAAAGATTATAATTTGGCGATGTGCAAGCTGGAGAATGTTTTGCTATTAATCCTTCTGCCCCCCCCCCCCCCCCCCCCCCATTGGGTTCACCATCATTTACAGTGCTTTACAGTGCTGGATTGAATATATATTTGCATTTACAGTGCTTTGAGTTTGCGGCCTTCAACCTCCAAACCCGTACAGGTTTTAACAACGATTTACTGGCTTCGAGGTCATTGAAGCCCATGGGACTTGAGGCGGAAAATAAACCTGAAATGATATATTGGATTTGGGCGATGTGCAAACTTGAGAGGGTGTTGCTATTAATCCTCATGTCCCATTGTGTTCCCCATCATTTACAGTGCTTTACAGTGCTGTCTTGAATTTATATTTGCATTTACAGTTTTCCGACTTTGCGGCCTTGAAACACGATTTACGGGCGCGCAGGAAATGCTTGCGGCCGATTGCATAGTTTGGGGACCTCCTTGTGGCGCAATCCATTTGAATAGCAGCGTAGCGGTAGCGCTATGCAGGGCCGTAAACTGGCCACAAGGAATCGCAGTTTTGTGGCCATTTTACAGCCCTTAATAAAATGAGGCCCATAATATATCTTGGTAAATTATACTATGGCCCAGATTTACTAAAAGGCAAAATGGAAGTAATATGAAGCACCTTGTCCATTAATGTAGCACAATTGATTATATTCACTGAGGTTTCCATTTTTGGGACTGAGGTCTATGAATGGTTATGAGCCTCACCAGCACTTTGTTATTACATTCCTGAAATGATAAATAATAATTAATCCACACATTATTATATATAATTACATTATGGCTATATTATAAGGAAATCATTAGTATATTAAATATATTGCATAACCCATTGGTCTATATTCCTAAATTTACGTACCATGTCTCTGCATTTGAACTATAAAAAAGAAAGCCAATATATGTTCCTAAGTTAACTCATAACCTTATTAAATTAAACTCACCTTTCAAATGGTATATAAACGTAAAACATCTTCATTAGAGCTATTATTTACTATTTAATATACCGTCATCTATTCTAATATTAGTTATATTAGGTGAATATACATTTTGTACATAATTATATAGTTAGTAAAGATAAAGTTATCTGAGCAGCAAGGTTACATTTCATAATTTGAATATTTTATTATTTACACTCAGACATATTTCTCTCTTATTTTACTGTCCCTGCTTCCCCACAATCTCCCCCCAAATCCAGCTCACTGCAGGTAGTTGGATCTACTGGGTGACAGTGCTTGTATTTCCCTGCTCTTCTCTGATTACATTTAAATGGCTCACTGCAGGATTGACAAGTAATTGATACAAAGACTTTATCGCACATTTAATTAGTTTAACGCCTCAGCTTTACAACAGAGAGACAAGGCCCGGGCATCTCTTGAATTTGCTTCATTTGCTCACTGCCACTGGGCTAGTCATTTAATTAGCTGTCACTGTATCACAATATGAAGTGGCCATGACAGAGAGTAAGCAATTCAGATAAGGATACTGAGCCTATGCACGCACATACATGTAACCATGGGTGTAGGAGCCAAAAGAAATCTGAAGGGGGGGATACCGTATATAGTATAAAAATATCACATATCTGCTTCTCTACACAAAAACACACACTTTGAAAAATCTGGGGGGGATTTGTCCCCCCCCCCCCCAGTTCCTACACCCATGCATGTAACCCCCCCTTTTCTGTATATACATATATAGGGATGCTAATTTAAACTCCGGACTTATGCCGCTTAAAACACACACATATATATATAGATATAAATAGTAAATAAATACTACTTTTGTGTTCACATTTGAATGTCTAAAACAAGT
The DNA here is from genome assembly GCA_027410445.1 of Discoglossus pictus. Classification (NCBI taxonomy): domain Eukaryota; kingdom Metazoa; phylum Chordata; class Amphibia; order Anura; family Alytidae; genus Discoglossus; species Discoglossus pictus. The sequence goes on along the minus strand of CM050171.1, from coordinate 103,283,688 downwards.
TAAAAAACCTGCTTCCAGCTCAGAATTCCAAGAAAAACAGTTATTACACTGCATTCTGGGAAGCTGAGCAGGGACGTGCAAATGTGCCCACAAATGTCTCGCTCTTTAATCCATAGCCCATTTTAAACATGGCTTCCTTTAAGCTTATACCTGCTGTATTACACAGCTTTCATGCAAAGCCAAGGTTGGAGTATACACAAGCTGAGAATCCTATCCACGCACAGCTGTTTTAAGCTTACTGGCTATCATCAGCATGGAGCGGGATCTCAGCTTGTGTTGTGGACCTTATGAGTAGGTAGTTCACCACAACAATCATTTCATATATGGTGGGAAAAAGAGCGATAGAAGCCTCCACCGTACAGTAGTACAGTAAATAAAAAGTACATCTGTGTTCACATATATAGTAAATAAATAGTACATTTTTGCTCACATTTGAATGTCTAAAATAAGTTATATATATATGCTTTTTTTAAGGGGGTATGAGTCCAGAACTTAAATAAGCATCCCCATTTATTTGCCACTAACCCGCACTTCTTTAAAATATGTTAATAAAAGGGATTGCTTTACCCTTTGCTCTCATTGAATTAATATAAATATCTACAGGGAAGATTTCATGGCTTGTCTACAAAGGTTGCCAAAGGAAGTTATTTTCTATTTATTTTTGGGTTGTCTACAAAGGTTGTAAATTCTGTCCCGATCTGTGTTCCAGCAAAAAATGACAATTTCTACTCCAAACAGGCGCACCATACATGATTATTGAAGCCTTGAGATAACATTACTTATTCACCCTTGTCTTTAGAGTATCGCAGAATTTTCTTATAAATCATTCTATACTGGAAGTCTTGGATAATAATATTTTGATAGAAGAGCAACTCTTATATTCTTAGTCTAGTTCTTCTGTTAGTGCTACTGTCCCAAAACTCTGCTTCAAAAACTGAACACCACAGCCAAAAACTGTAGTAGAAAAAAGGAGAGTGCATAGAGCCGCACACAGAGTAGTATGTAAAACCAATGGTTAATTAAAAAAGTAAAAATATACACACAAATAAAATCCTTCTGTTAATATGACAAAACCAAAACAGTATTGCTGTATACTAGGATTTTATTTGTGACTATATTTTTACTTTTTTAATAAACCATTGATTTTTAATACTACACTATGTTCGGCTCTATGCGCTCTACTTTTTTTCTACTATATTGTGTTGCAGCAAAGTTGGCCAATGCATCCAGTGATGGCTGGCAGAGACCCCTTGCAGCCAGACATAGGCCCCCATTCAATTGAGGTTTTGGGCGATCTGGTAGCCCATAAGCGAGGTTGCAAGTTAATTTGGTATTCAATTGGCGTAATTTTGCAGGCTCCAAACAACTTTCGAGTTGAAAAAATGGCAATGGTTAAACCTGGTTAAAGGTGCTCATTGCGAGGCCTGCAAGTTAGAGGGGGGGAGAGCCTTGCAGAAGCTGCTCATTGCGGGGCCCGCGATGAGCACCAAAGGCGCTCATCACGGGGCCCGTAAAGTAGAGGCTCACAATGAGTGCCGAAGGCCAAAGGAGCTCATCGCGCTTAGAAGGGGGGAGAGCCTCACATTGTGTGGCAAACAGCATTGCGAGGCTTCACATTTTTTGCCGTAATTTTTGCCGGGCAAGTCGCTACTATTATACATATACTGTAGGATAAGTAATTTGAAAGACTTCAGATCACTCATTTTAGATGAATACAACTGGGCCTAATTCTTACATTTTAACATGCAAATGAGGATACTCCAGCACTTTCCATTCTCAACTCAAGTTTCTATCTGAGCACTTCCTTGGATCAAGTAACAATTGGAACCTGAATCCTTAAAGGACCATTGCAGTGTCATCTTCATAGTTTCCTCTTTTCAAAAACTTGACTTTATAATGGACAAAACATGTTTAAAACAAATAATTACAGCCTTGTATTTTTAACTATTGTATTCAGCGTTGGTTTAGTGATGATAGACATTATCAGCCTTATTAAATTGCAATTCAGCAAATTCTAAAGGGCTCTTATAAACACAGAGCATATTTTTTTACAGAAGTTGTTAGTTAGTGAAGACCTTGCTTTTGGATAGAAGTTCACTAATTAAAAACTTCTGTAAAAAAAATATGCTCTGTGCTTATAAGAGCCCTTTTGAATTTGCCGAATTGCAATTTAATAAGGTTTTAAGTCTTTGTAAAAAGGATAAGAAAACTGGAAGCAGCATGAGGAACAGTGGATGTAGATAAGATCTGTACTCATGGGCGTAGGAACTGGAGGGGACAATGGGGACAAATCCCCCCCCCCAGATTTTCTTTGGCTTCTACACCCATGTCTGTACTGATTCCTGTTCAAAAGGTTCTCTTCAAACAGACCCTTCACAATATAATTCAGTATAAGGCCCCATAGGCCTACCAATCCAATATGGATTTACGTAGGACACAACCATAGCCATCTAAAATACTTTCATGTTCCTATCTTGTATACTTGTTGTTTTATTATTTTTTACCAAACTACAACCGTCCTTTAATACCATCCTGTAATATAAAGGTGCTTTAACCATTTTGCTGCCAGACTACTGCAATATTTTGCATCGATCTATACTACGTCAAATCTTGGACAGGTTGTGGCTCTTTAACAAAAACATGACAACGTTCACCTGTTTCTAGACAGGCGTTCTTACTGGAACATGGTCAAAAAAAAAGTTAGTGACTCTAGTCCAATGTGTACTAAAAAAACACACAACTGTGCATATTTAAAAATGATTTTATTTCGAAAAATGTCTAGTACAATGAATCACTATGCAACACATTACCAGATCAGTGACACTTCCAAGAAAAATGCAAAGTCAGTTTATAATGATACTTCTCAACATGAAATATAACCGATGGATAATAAATTAACTTGTAGCATTTTGACTTAAACTGGTTGAAAGCGGCTACTGACCTTTGAAAACTATTTACTATCAAAAGAGCAGCTTTTTGTCTGTTGTGGGTCTGAGATCTTAAGGGTTTGGTAAAAGTTGCATTTTCTATTTAGAGTTTACACAAAGTCTTGCTTCACTGTAAGATTATGTGAGCGGTGTCCTATTTACACATACACAGCTACATCTGGTTATCTCCTGACACATCTCCAAGTATCAGAGTACGTTCTGTATCTCAGGTACCTGGTGCTGAGCTCCCAGATCACAGATACCCTCATGTGTTGTACAAACAAACATGTACATATACTTTGTGGATGTTGTTGTAATTAAACACAGGAGTGTGCCATTGTGTGTTTACACTATACACTGTCTTGAAGATGGGATTCCTTGTATCTTTTTGGTGACACTTCTCAAAAGTGTTTGAAGAGAATTTGCTAATTTGCAAATGTTGGATTTACTTGTTTGTGGAGTTACATTGTCACGTATATTCACATACGTACACATATAGCAACACATATAGTCAATATATTCACATATCTACGCATATAGTAACTCATATTCACACAGTCACATATATTCAAATAAGAACACATATAGTAACACATATTCACATATAGTTACATATATTCACATAAGTACACATATAGTAACACATATTCGCATGTATTCACATAAGTACACATATAGCAACAGATATAGTCAATATATTTACATATCTACACATATAGTAACTCATATTCACAGTCACATATATTCAAATAAGTACACATATAATAACACATATTCACATATAGTCACATATATTCACATATGTACGCATATAGTAAAGCATATTCACATAGTCACATATATTCAAATAAGTACACATATAGTAACACATATTCACATATAGTCACATCTGTACGCATATAGTAACTCATATTCACATAGTCACATATATTAACATATGTACGCATATAGTAAAGCATATTGACATTAGGCCCGATTCAATTGCCCAATTCGTAAATTTATACACACTTAAAATCACTCTTAATATTGCTACATATTCAGCAAATATTATTTATCGGCACTAATGAATTCAATAGAAAGCCAATAGAATGCATATAAACATTTATTAAAAAATCAACCAAAGCCAAACTTATGAGCTCAAGGCATTTGCAAGTAGCTAATTGAATAAGGCTAATAGTTACATATATTCACATATAGTCACATATATTCACATATGTGCACATATAGTAACACATATTCACATATATTCACATATAGTCACATATATTTACATACTGTATGTGCACATATAGTCCAATAGAATTGTTTTTAGAACAAATATTTTTAGAACATTCAAAAAAGTGAATATAACTTTTAACTTATTGTCTACTATATACCATTATAAGTGGTCCCTGCCATCTCCATTATTATTACAAAGACCAGTTCCTAGATTTTATGCCAATGTCTTCTTCATGCTTGAAGGGCAGATTAGCCTAGTTAACCGTGTTGTATAAAAATAAAAAAAAAAGGCATTTATTGAATGGAAATGAGCGAATCTCCTATCTAGTTGACCAGAACCATATATTGAGAGGTAGGGTTGGTATTATATGCGACAGTGCAGGTGGTCATGACAGCATACAATTGCATAAATACCTTTTACGTTGCTTAATGTTTTTACCTAAGTTATTTAAATAGCATTGAAATATCAGACTATAATATCCCTTTAAATATGCAAACAAATACTTTTTGAAGAAAAATTAAATATATTTACATATCTCCTACAATTTATGAGTATTGTTTAGTAAATTCTGCATTTTTCGCCCCACTATATTTATACTCATTTGGGGAAATTACTACGTTTTTAATCACCTGAGATGAGAAGGGCTTTTTCCCCCCATAGGAAATAGTGCATAGTAAATCAAGGGATGATGTGAAGTGCATGTGAGATGCTCACTAAATTTCATCCATTGTAAACGGAATATATTCACAGAGGTGAAAGGTTACCAATTCCTATGCTATTCCATGAAGCTTTTTTCACACTTCCATAGTTAATGTTCATTGGATAAAGTGTGTTTTACCTTTCTAATGAGAACACTCTAGTTTTATACAATATAACCCAATTATCTATTAGTATATTTAGTGGTGGTATCTTTATGAATGCTGTCTCAGCTAAAAAATAAAGGCGATAAATGGGGGGCGGTGCTAACAGTCTGTCAGCTTGATCAGAATAAGTTATTTTAAAATGCACTATCAATATTAAAATTAAAAGGACACAGCTTAAAAACATAATCAAACATTCTACCTAGAAATGTAGAAATATTATTTTGAAAATATTATTCCTCATATAAAATAATAAATGTTTAAAAAAATGACATTATATATATATATATATATATATATATATTATATATATATATTGTTTAATTCGGTGAAGGGCAACCTATTTCTATTGAAAGGCCTCATATGCGGACATTTAAAGGGTCCCACAGTGCTTTAACCCTTTTCCTTTTACCCAAAGCGAAATGGTAAAATTGTTGTAGGAAAGTATTATATTTATGAATACAACAGAGCATTATATCCTTACGTATAGGGGAATATACAATTTGAGTCTATTTAGGAAGTGAATGAAGGACAGATTCCCAAATAGTTTTTCAATATGAGGTCTTCCTGGGTTAATGAGCTGACATCATGATTAAAGCTGACCATTTGTAATGTGTCTGGACCGTGGTGCAGAGCCCTGAAAAGGTTAATGTACTGAAAGAGGAGATCTTTTACACTGCACCTGCCCCTCATACTGACAGAGGGGGGAGAAAGGGGGATTTGGAAAAACAAAAAAAAGGAAGAAATACATTGAGCAAAAAAAAATATTATAGAAGGATAGGAGGTGATGATACATAAAATGTGGCAATGAGATATAGATGTAAAAAAGGTAAGAAATAGCATGAATAAGTAGAGAGAAGAGCGAGGGAGAAAAAAGGAGGAATCAGGACACTTTCTCATCAATTAGTCCACTAACTAGGTCTATCAAGAGAGTATTTAAAGATTATACTTCTGGTCAAAGAGTGGCTCTCACGTGATAGCCATTTAATGACATTACAGCTGCTTTATTCAATATAACAGGGATAATAGACTATTTTGGAATTAATGAAAATATCATTTTAAAGCGCACTGACATTTGTCTCTATTGATTTCCTGGGTTTTCTCTCCAGATTGTCTCTAGAGATACATTTACCTTTTCCTATTAGGAACATACGAAGCCGGCCTGTGGTGGAGCTAGATCTTGGGAAGTTCCAGTTTAGGCCTCTACCCAAAGTCATCAAACCATCTCACTGACTTCACTAGGACTTTATATGCATATTTGTTTAGTTAAAGATATTTATAAAAAGGGTTTTCATGCGGCACATAGAGGACGGGTCACTAAATCTTCACATAGGTTGCAACTGGTTGCAAAGGGCAGGGTTGTCAATTTTAGCCTAAAGCAAACTAATATTGTAGCTTTTAGCAAAATAAATTGCAAAGCTGGTCCTTTCCTGTTAAAAGGGAGCCAATCCTGCTCACTATGTGGCGCTTATGCAGTTTCACAATGGGTTGCTCTAGGGCAGAGGTGTTATGGTTAGGGGTTAGAGTATGGGTTAGGCATAGGGTTAGGGATAGCGTCAGGGTTAGGCTTTGGCTTAGGGATAGGATTAGGCTTCAGTGTTAGGGTTCTGCTATCACTTTTACTGTCCACATTACAAACACTGTGCCTACTAATGCTCTTATCCACCAGCACAGTAGCGCATTCCTGACACTAAGTGGTGCTGTGTTGGAGCCTTCAGGCGTGCTCACTGTGCTGGCATCCTCATAACAGGAAAGATCTGCAAAACTCCCCCATTGTTCCTGGTGTGTGGTGGACTATCCTCCACCATCTGTGGTGTGCACTAACTTGTTACACATGTAAGGTGTAGATATATCAATGATATCTACAATATGAAAGAGACATCTTACCACCATATATATAAAGGATCCCCATCCTCATATAGTTACAGGAAATTATGTTGGGCAACTAGACTTGATAATACCCAAGTGTTGAAGAAATTAAATATAAATAAATACAACCTGACATACATTTCTAATATGTATAGCTATTCATTATTGGGAAAGCCTATTGTCTGTGTTGAGCTTCTTGATTTAGCTGCTTTTTGTGACTAACCTTACAGACAGATCAGATTTCCATTAGTCCTACTGAAAGCACTGGCGCATTAGATTTGAATTAAAGCTGCTTAATGCCCAACTGCGTTCAAAAGGCAGGCTCACACTGAAGCATATCATAAAATCACATATATAGTTGTGAGCATGCGGGTCGTTGCTAACGCTGTGGGCTCGCAAAAGGCACTTCTTGCCAGCAACTGCAGACCTCGCAAAATTTACGGACTTACGAGAAACAAATACGAGACGCGGAACTTAGATAAAAAAACATTACCACCTCGCAAAAATACGACCTTATCGCCCGAAACCCGAACACATGAAAACATTAAAAACACAATAAATACACACAACAAACACATAAAAAGCTTACCCACAGCAAGGGGGGCCACCCAGGACCTCGGAAACTGAAGTTACACCTCAATTTCACTCCAAATACAAGAGTTTAGACACCCGAAAATCCCCTAAGCGAGGGAAAAAATGGCAGCCGAAAAAAACGAAAATGAGGCTACAGGACTCTAAACACGCGAAACACCACCAAACACCTGCGGATTTTCCGAAAAAGACGGACGCGATTCAAGAACATGGACGCCAAATCAGCCACAGACGTGTACCACACATTAGGCGCCATTTTACAACACTAACTTACACAATGCAGAAGTACACAGCTACCTTGCGCACGCAGCCTATTTACACTACACACTGCACACATTGCTGACACTTACACAGCAGCTCCACAGCCCTCAAAACACACATTGTATGCCGCAGCAACATCCAGACAGATTGCCAGCTCTTCTGCACAATGCTTCCTGCATATATTACTTCAAAATAGGTAAAGTATATTCATGTATTATTTTATTAATTATTTCATTAGCATTAGCAAAAAAAAAAACAATGCTCATAGCACACAAACAACCAACAGCCTCGCAATGAGCGCCGAAGGCACTAAGCGCGAGGCTCGCAATGAGCGCCGAAGCATCTTGGAAGACCAACAAAATTTACCGCCCTTACAATCTTATTGCCATCATTTTTTGAAGGGCAAGTCGCTAGTTGTTATTAAATGAAAGACTATATTTATTAACATTTTACTTTATAATAGCAGTCTGCCCATTATCAAGAGTAATTGTACCTCTCTGGTTCCTATGTTCAGTGGAGGAGCTAGATCTGGTGCAGCAGGTGCAAAGCATCAGATCCCACAACTGGTAGCAGCACTAGCCTGGAGTAAAGGGGGTCTCTTAATTTATTTGGGAAGAGGGTAATCTAAGGATAATCTGATCGCCCACCTACATATTTGTCTGTTTATTGACCTCTACAGACTAATATAGAGGAGTTGTAAGGAAGGCCCCACATTACTTTGCCCCGAGGCCCTCCATTCAATAGCTCTGATACTCCCTATGTTACTAAATAATGCTGGGTCTAGCCCTCTGTATATGAACAATTATTCCACTGTCATTATACTAATTATGTTTAAATAATATTCTACCTGCATTGTAAGATTCATAAATGCATATTCTGGATCTTTCCTATATGAGTACTCCAGCAGTGGCAGCAACAGTTGCAGCAAGGAGCTGCTAGATGGCGCTGCCAAAATTGTACATACTTTTTAAACGCTGCTGAGATTGTATACAATTTCCAAGCTTAAACCAGTACCCTAACCCGTAACCCTAAAGCTATGACATTGGCAGCAAAATCTTGACAGCGACATCTAGCGTATGCTCAACGCCTCTTCTGGCGGTGTGCCGGAGTACTCATAAGAGGAAAGGACCCATATTCTTCTGTTACATGGCTGAAGGCGCAGCTCTAGGGATGGGGAGCAAGTTCATATTAATTACTCTCATCTATTTGATGCCCCAAAAGATGAGAGCCCATTTAAAATACTTTACAGCTGAAACATATTCATTTATTGATTAATTGTGAGGATAAATTTACTTTAGCCCAATACAGAGCTAGCGGTGCTGATAAAAAGTGTGGGTATGCCAACCAAGGATGGAAAAATTAGAACAAATTTGGGATCTATCCTGTTATGGTGTCGGGATAGGTCTGCCGCTGTGGTGCGGCCTCCAACCACTAGGTGGCGCTGCCGATATGTGAGAGAAGTTCAAAGCTTATGTTAGCCTAACCATTGACCTAACCTTAACCCTCACCCTGGCCCTCACCCTAACCTTAACAGTTTACCTAAGCCTTGACTCTATGATATTGCACCGGAATATCAGCAGCGCCATCTAGTGGATGCTCGCCGCCACTGCATGCTGCCTGTGATGAGCTACCATAACAGGATAGGACCCAAATTTGATTTAATTAAAAATATACTTTACACCATGTTTTTTTAGATGATTTTTGGAGCCGCTGTACTACACCACTTAAGCAAGTAAAAGTATTTATCCTTCAATTTAATATTATAGGATTACTATGGCCATATATATAAAATATACTGTTTTGAAGAACAACACTTGGAAATTATACAATCTCTAATTTATTTTGTTTCATGTGCAATTTTACTGCAATTAAATATTTACTTTTAGTTTCTGGTGATCAGGTGGGAGGAAACAATGAATTCACAGGAAACTTTTAAATGCCCAGTGGATATGTGGCAGCTAAAGCTGCCAGTGCTTTCAACAGGGGTAATGTAAAGCTAATTTGTCTAAAAGGGTACAGATAAGAACAGAAAATGGAATCTTGCAGTAAAGAATCACTGCATATATATATATATACATATATATATATATATATATATATATATATATATATATATATATATATGTATATGACATTAAAATTGCAAAGATTGTGTTTATTAATTATTTTTTTTGGCTTTTAAAAATTGCTCATTATTATATTCAGTTATTGAAATGTCTGTGGGTAAATGTCCTAACTTGTGCATAATCCTATGCTTTGCTTCAAAGCTGTGTTATACAGCAAGCATATGTTATAAGGAGCCATGTGTTATTGGATTAAAAAATGGAAAATGCATTGTGCACTAATTAGCATGTTCCCAACCAGTTTCCCAGAGTGCAGTGCAATAACTGTATTTCTTGGAATTCAGAGCAGGAAAAACTTTTTAAACTTATTTTCAGATGTCCAAATGTAAACAAAAAATGTACTATTTATTAACTATACAGCATATATATATATATATATATATATATATATATATATATATATTTATATTTATATATATATATATATATATATTTATATATATATGCATATATATTTATATATAAGTTTATATATTTATATATATATATTTATATTCTTATATATATATTTATATTTATATATATATATATATATATATATATTTATATTTATATTTATATATATATATATATATATATATATATATATCACTAATATAGTTGTCGTACTGCAAGTCTGTATAATGCTCGCAAATTGCGAGTTTCGCAAGCTCGCTGCACATTGCGAGCCTCACAATAGGCAACGAAGAGGGAGAGGAGGGAAGGAGAGAGGAGGGAAGGAGAGAGAAGGAGAGCAAATGAGAGGGAAGGAAAGAGAAGGAGAGGGAAGGAGAGAGGAGAGGGAAGGAGAGAGGAGAGAGAAGGAGGGAAGGAGAGAGAAGGAAGGAGAGGGAGGGACAGAGAGTGTGAGAAGGAGAGATAGAGGGAGAGGGAGAAGGAGAGAGAGGGTGAGAGAGAAGGAGAGGGAGATAAGGAGAGGGAGAGAGAGGGAGGGAGGGAGAGAGAAGGAGAAGGCGAGGAAGCGAAAAGGAGAGAGAGAGAGAGAAGGTGAGGGAGGGAGAAGGAGTGGGAGAAAAGGAGAGGGAGAGAGAGAGGGAAAGAGAGAGAAGGAGCAGGAGGGGGAGAGAAAGAGAAAAAGGGAGGGAGAGAGAGAAGGAGAGAAATAGTGTGAGCACAGAGAGAGGGAAAGGGCAAAGAGAGAGGGTACACAGAGAGAGGGCGCACAAACATAAGACACTTTTTAACACAATATTATGCCGTGTTGACGGGCAAGTGACTAGTATATATATATATATATATATATATATATATATATATATATATATATATATATATATATATAACAAATCAGACGGATTTATGCACACTGGCACACTTACTTTTTAAATGTGATGTTCCTCTGCTCATCCTAATATACTGTAACTCATATATTCATAAATGTAGCTCACAAAGGACTATATCTTCTAACATCATATCCCAATCCATTCACATTTTCTCCAGGTAAGTCAATGCAGCTTTACCTGCTGTCACACAGACAAAGCCCACTGACAGGATATATTGTAACAACTTCACCATTCCTTATCAAAACATTTTCCATAGAGCTGTGAGATTAGGAGACTTGAGAAAAGGAATGAAATGCTACATTGCAGCAGTTGTTTAATGACTTGCCCAGGAGGCATTGCACTAGTCAGTAGTACAGTATAGGTTTTCATTTTTATTGATGTTTCATTGGTTCCCTGCAGCATATAATGCACTCATTAATTATATTAATTATAACCCTCATTCTATTGTCTTCATTAATCCATTATGTGGTCTTTCCCTGGTCTACCTTCCCTTGTATATCACCTCTAACCTGTGCCCTAACCCCTATTAGTTACCGGTGCCCTTTGTGTAACCTTAGCCATGACTGTACTGTATTGTATGTTACTAGAAGGAGCTGAGAAATCCCTTATTTACCGCACTCTTATTTTGACCCCCCATATTTTGTTTATATAAGAAATAAGTGAAGAAATATAGCAAATTACTAATGAAACATTTACAACTAAGATGCATATGAGTGTGCAAAGCAGAGGTTATTGCAGAAGTGTAAAAGTAACATATATATATATATATATATATATATATATATATATATATATAATTATTATTAGTTAATATTAAAATTTGTGAGTGGAAGTGTTAGATAACTAAGTTAGAAAGTTGGATATTTTACATATAAATGGCACAACAAAGTCCCCCCACTCTCCTCTTATGTTATTAATTATCTGTCACGGTGTGAGTGTGGGGAGGGGGGCAATAATCCATAAAATTGGGGGGAAATTTATTATAATTTGTATTAACTTTTAATATTTCCATAAACTGTGTTTAACCACACTTTTTTCATGTAATTTATGGTTAAAAAACACAACTTTCAAGCTCAGTTATCTAACACACTCTAGCAATATTTTTACTAATAACCATTTATAATTATATTTATTTATATGTATATATTACATTTCTGCGCTAACTGGATAACACTTTAAATAAGTCATTTTTATATTTCAATGCATATTAATATCAAGATAAGACATTTCCATGGGTTCCCTGGTGGTCCAGTGGTTAGGATTTGGTGCTTCCACCTCTGCCACCTGGGTTTGATGTGATTTTTCTGCCAATCAGCGTCATCAAATGGGAAAGACTTTGAATTCACAGGAAGCTTCTACCTGCACAATAGGGATGAGGAATCTACAACTATCAATACTTTCATTAGTAGTAATGGAAAATTCAACCTGGTTTTGATTCCAGTTAGGGAACCAAGAGGTCACACTACCCTGAAGCCATGCAGGCTTGGGACTGGTCAGTACTTGGATGGGAAACCATCTAGGAATTACCAGGAGCTGTATGCTGTGGCCCACGGGAGAATGAACTGGCAACCCACTCCAGTATCTCTGCCATGAATACCAAGTGGATCAGCATGGTTTGTTGCGGTCCATAGGGTCCAGGAGATACGGATATGACTGAGCAACGCAAACACACACAAGACATTGCCAGACCCTTGTTATTTGTATTATAATAGAAGCAAGGAATTAAATTAATACAACATTTTGTAATACATAATTGAGTATAAATATAATGTTAATTCTCAACTTCTGTAATACAAATACAACTTGTAATGATATATGGACTTGTATGATATATGGATTATAAAAATGTATAATGGCATACAATATATAATGATGGTTATCGTAACTGGCTTGGCCCCCTCCCCCAGATTCACTAAAATTTGCAATGGCTGAAGGCTGATTATTTCTAATATACAAATACTCTAATAACACACTCAAATGTAAAATATAGTGAGCTGTTAGCAATCAGTGTCAAGGGTGGAGCTACCAGTGGTGCAGGTGATGCAATCCACCAGGGCCCTCCTCTGAGGGGGACCCAGCTATGGAAAGGGGTCTTGGGGAGGGGTGCGGTTATTGGAAAGGGAATTAGGGAGGGGAACTCAGGGAAATGGTCTTGACGAGGGGCACCAAGTGAGTTTGTACAAAGGTGGGGGCCCCAATTTTGTTTTTGCGCAGGGGCCCTGCATTCTCTAGCTACGCCACTGGTCAGTGGGGAGTATTTTTCTATGAGATCACCAGCGAAATCGCTGCCCACATGCCACAAAATACATTTTACTGAATCTAGGTTATTGTTGTTAAGGAAGCAGTAGGGTTAAAGGTCAACTGTAATTTGGTAAAATCTTCACATGCTTGTGAAGTATGTAACAACATAACATCATTAGCAGGTATTCAAGACAGGAGCATAAAATCAATTAAAAGTAAATCTTCTAATTAGATGACTCATGGGAGATTCCACTTGAGACTACAAGTCTGCCAGTAGCTTGAGAGTGAGGGTTATCCTATGGGGTCTTACTCTGCCATTAAGTTGAATTGTCAAGTGGATGTTTTAAACATAAGTGAATACAGATCATATCTGCATCCACTGTTCCTTCCAGATTTTGAATCCATTTATAAACCTGCTTTGAGCAAAGCTCATGATGGATTATACACAAGCCAGGAATCCTACCCATGTACAGCTGTTTCAAGGTTACTGCCTCTTATTAGCTTGAGGCCGGTTCCTTACCTAGTAGAATTTTTTGAGTAGGTAGTTCACTACAACAATCATTTAATTTATGGTGAGCAAAAGAGCGATAGAAGCCCCCACTATACAGTAAATAAATAGTACATTTGTGTTCACATTTAAACTTCTAAAACAAGTAAAAAAAACATGTTTCCTGCTCAGAATTCCAAGAAATACTGTTATTTTATATATACAGTCCTTATATATTATATATATAATGTATATATGCATGTAAATGACTGTATACTGGTAATATAAATTAATTTTCATACAAAAATATACTGCTATTGTGGGGTTTGACTCACGTAATGCTGAATATCAAGTTTTGTGTTTAGTAAATTCAATGAACTAGGATTTTCATGGTATGCCACACATAACACGCCCATAACACGCCCACAATAACACGCAATAGACCAGCTCATGATAAGTCATGATAGACCAGCATATGACTTGTTGTGCAGCAGAATAAGCCTTTAGTAAATTGCGCGGTATTGCGGATTGCGGTGTAGCGTGGGCTATCATGACGCTTTATCACCCACCATCCATTAGTAAATCCCCCCCGCCATTGAAAGGAACTCATTTTCTGCTGTATTTATCTTTGATAATTATCTAATTAACAGGTTACTATAACTCACCTATTGATGCAAGAAAATAAGTTCTAAACATAACCTTAAGGCTTAGATATTATTGCTTCTAATATGTTTATCAACAGATTTTCTGCAAAAAATGCATAAACAAACACAATTATTGTTTAATATAGAACAACAAATAGGACAAAATAACAGAAAAAGTAAATGTGCATAACTATTCACCCCCCTAAAGGTCATTGTTCTGCTGGAAGGTGAACCTCCGTCCTAGACTCAAATCACGCACAGACTGGCACAGGTTTTGCTCAAGAATATTCCTGTATTTAGCACCATCCATCTTTCCCTCAACTCTGACCAGTTTCCCAGTCCCGGCTGCTGAAAAACATCCCCACAGCATGATGCTGCCACCACCATGTTTCACTGTGAGGATGGAGTTCTTTGGGTGATGTGATGTGTTGGGTTTGCACCAGACATAGCATTTTCTTTGATGGCCGAAAAGTTCAATTTAAGTTTCATCAGGCCAGAGCACCTTCCTCCATACATTTTGGGAGTCTCCCACATGCCTTTTCGCAAACTTAAAACGTGCCATTTTGTTTTTTGCTGAAAGTAATGGCTTCTTCTGGCCACTCTGCCATAAAGCCCAACTCTATGGAGTGTACGGCTTATTGTCGTCCTATGTACAGATACTCCAGTCTCTGCTGTGGAACTCTGCAGCTCCTCCAGGGTTACCTTAGGTCTCTGTGCTGCCTCTCTGATTAATGTCCTCCTTGCCCGGTCCGTGAGTTTTGGTGGGTGGTCGTCTCTTGGCAGGTTTGCTGTTGTGCCGTGTTCTTTCCATTTGGTTATGATATATTTGATGGTGCTCCTAGGGATCAGCAAAGATTTGGATATTTTTTTTTTTATAACCTAACCCTAACTTGTACTTCTCAACAACCTTGTCCCTTACTTGTTTGGAGAGCTCCTTGGTCTTCATGTCAGTGTTTGGTTAGTGGTGCCCCTTGCTTAGGTGTTGCAGCCTCTGGGGCCTTTCAAAAAAGGTGTGTATATGTAATGAGACACTTAGATTACACTCATGTGACACTTAGATTGCACACAGGTGGACATCATTTCACTAATTATGTGACTTCTGAAGGTAATTGGTTGCACCAGAGCTTTTTATGGGCTTCATAACAAAGGGGGTGAATACATACGCACATGACAATTTTCTGTTTTCTATTTCAAAAAAATAGTTTTATGTATATATTTTTCTCATTTCACTTCACCAACTTAGACTATTGTGTTCTGATCCATCACATAAAATTCAGATTAACAAAACATTGAATTTAAGGTTTTAATGTAAATAGGTAAAAAGTAAAGGGGGTGAATACTTTTGCAAGGCACTGTAAATGCTATGTTGATTTTTTTTGCTTCTAATATAAATGTTATGTCTAATCAGTTATTAAATAAGTAAATAGAAGCTTATTGTCTAGACAATGCTGTACTGATGAAAGCATTGGTGGTTGTAGCTGCCAAATTCCCATTGTGTAGATAGAAACGTCCTCTGCATTCAAAGTCTATTCCTGTCTCAGACGAAATTGAAATGATTTATTCCACTGCAGCATTATTGATATAAAATGCAATAAATTAGTGAAAATTAGTGGTTCTTTAAATGACCACCATAGCCGGATATTTAAAATATTGTCTTAGGCTAAAGGGTTTTAGAATTTAAGTATAAACTAGTATTGCTTTTATATACATTACGTTGCTGTGATTTTTCTGCCAATCAGCATCATCAAATGGACAAGACTTTGAATTCACAGGAAGCTTCTATCTGCACAATAGGGATAAGGAATCTACAACTAGCAAAGTCAACCTGGTCAGGGAACCAAGAGGTCACACCACCCTGAAGACAAGCAGGGTTGGGCCTGATCAGTACTTGAATGGGAGACCACCTAGAAATACCAGGAGCTGTATGTTGTGGCCAACTCTAGAAGGAACTGGCAACCCACTCCAGTATCTCTGCCATCAATACCAAGTGAATGAGTATGGTGTGTTGCGATCCATGAGGTCACAGTGTCGGACACGACTGAACGACACAAACAAATGGAAAAGTCATTAGTTTACAAGGGCTTACCCTCCTGAAAAAGTACTGACTTACTCAGCTGATAAACTTAAAAGGAAACATCCAGTAAAAAAAGTAATTGCACAGTAAAAAGTTAAAATGTGCATTTTCCCAATTATCAAGCTCAGTTATTTAAAATACCATGTAGAACAAATGAGCAGTGTTCCTTTAAATCTACAAGAGCACATCATCTACAAGATATGAATCTGCTGTCTTATAAAAGCCCCAGTTTTGAGACTCCGTAAACTAAAAATAGTTGCGCTCTTATCATATAGGGCGCATGGCAGACAGATCAATACACCATCTCCAAGCAATGCAACATTATTTCATGAATCTTCCCGCTTTCTCCCCAATAAACATGACAGATATCATGATGAGTTGCTCCGGCCCGGCTGGGGCTGGGTGTCAGCCAGGGGAGGTGGGTTTGCTGATCCTGAGTGATTTTTTTTATGAAATGAGGTTGGCTCAGGTTCCAGGCGCCAGACACCAGTCTATCTCTGCAGTCACACACAGGAGTCACAGGGGAGACCCCAAGGAGGATCATCCTAAAAGGACGGAATACATTAAAGGACCACATTTTTTTGAATAACTAAATATAATAAAACATAACTTTTAAATGTTTCAATTTGATATGTCTGTCCTTGAAATCTAATTAACTTTTCATTAGTACTATTGAAAGCATTGGTAGTTTTAGCTGCCATATTCCAATTGTTTAGATCAGGGGTCTTCAACCTTTTAATACTTACCACTCACTTTTGATGGTAAAATTTCCTTAATGCCCACCAATGTTGCAGTAACTCAATTTACCCAATCTCATTCCTGGTTACATAAATCACATGACCCTGTGCTTACTAGATAGTGATCTGGTCCTAACTGATGTTCTTAGGCTCTCCCACCAGTTCTCCAACCAGCCAAGCGTAGTGGTGAGGGTCTCCGGCGTCTGACGTCACATGGCAGCGACGCCACATAGCGAATACCCCACCATAACAGCTTGATTCGCCCACTAGTGTGCAGTAGGGACCAGGTTGACTACCACTGGTGTAGATGGAATCATCCTCTGGATTCAAAATCTCTTTTTATCTCAGCAGAAACCAAAATGGTAGATTCCACTCAAATGCAATAAATTAGTGGCTGTATTTTTTAAATAGGGTGCAATTGTAGTTCATATTATTTACTTATAAAGTGCCAACATATACCATATTTCTTCAAACAAGTAGAATTTTAACATAGGACTATATTGGTCTTATGGGTGTATTTAGGTTTTATGCTGCCCTAGGCCATTCTGACTTATGCCCCCAACACCCCACTTGCAGCTCCAATATCTCAAATCACTCCATATAGACATTTCTGTGCATAAATAAACATATATATATGTACTGCACAACATCATCTGGCAGCCTGCTGTACCCTAAAATTGTGCCCCCCCTAGGCCTGGGCTAAATGGGCCTAGGCAGAAACACATCCCATTAAAAGGGATGATCCTATCTTATAACAAACCAGAAAGACTTAGGGCCTCATTCTATTAGCGGCCCCAGCCGCTGAGGGGCCGCAAGG
>CM050171.1:103068055-103258055 GCA_027410445.1 Discoglossus pictus | reverse complement strand
GGAACTAATTGATTTGGGGGTCTTTATCCCTCATCCCTCACACACCTGCAGCTCTGCTTCTCACCACTAGACAAGGTACCCTAACAAAACCCAACAAAAAAGGACATTATTTTTAATTGAAGTGTGAATACATTTCTGGCACCAGTGGGTGATGCGCACACACCTGTTTCATTACACAGATCACTATTGCTGGGTACGATAAGCAATGACCCAGGGAGATGTGACAATGACATGTGTCATTCCCTCCAGTCCAGATTGTCAGGGTAATGAGCTCTGTCATTGGAACAATCTGCATGTTTACCTTTCACAGGAAATAAAGCATTTTAATATGCAACTGGGTATTCGGAGCATTTGCACAGCTTTGGGTGGCAGGCGATACATTGTGCTGTGGGTGAGATGCATTGTGCCAGGGAACTGCCCCAGAGCTGGGGTCTGGGCACAATCCTGCATTTCAGTCATTTCTGTCTCGGATTATAAAAGCTTTGCTAATGTCCTGACTGTGATGATGGTATATTGTTTATGTCAAATTGTAAACAATTCGTATAAATATTAAAAACATATAAAAACTAACATTGCAATCAAGGCAATTATATGATTCGATTGCTTAATATATACATTTTCTTATGTATCTCCCCATGTGCTTGTATATATATTGTGTATATGTTATCACTGTCTCATTGGTAAATATAATTAGCATTTGCTTTGCACCCATGGATTCTACTGAAATGCGTTAAAACGCTCCAAGTCTGTCCATCTATCTATGTATCTATCTATGTATCTATCTATCTATCTATCTATCTATCTATCTATCTATCTATCTATCTATCTTTCTATCTATCTATCTATCTATTTAACTATCTATCTATCTAATATTATTATTTATTATTATTATTATTATTATTATTATTATTACATCAGGTTGGTTTAATACCATTATTTCAGGCTGAAGAAGCTACTGTGAAGCAATTTTCAGATTATTAAATATCTAACCTACACAAGAGATTTAAAAGTAAGTAATCTGAAGTATATAGGCAACCAGATACCTCTAAATGATTGTCCTAATTTACTGAACAAATTTAGAATCTGCCTTAGATTTAACCAAACAATATTTGTATATAGAGGGGCTAAATAATACATATTATGTACCTGTTGGAAAAAATTAAGAGATGTTGGTCTAAATCTTACAGATTCCTGAATTTTATTAAAGCCATTAATACATAAACGTATTAAATATTATAATATGCATGTCAGAAGTTGACCCCAAACATGTTTGAAATAAAATCTCAACCAAACAAAATGAACCTGAAAAATCTTAGAATTTGTAGTCACTGATGTTATAAAGTCATACATTAGTTTATTGAATTAAATAGTACTACCTTAAGTGCATTCCTAGAAGTATATATAAAAATGTTAAAATATGGTATTATTTAAAATCAGAGTATTTAAAATCAGAGTATTTCTGGATATAATGAGGAATGCTCTGAGCATTTCAAGTGGCAGATATGTGCATCCCTATATTTATTATGCAGTGTTTCCTATGCAGAAACATTGAGATCAGTCCTTCTTATCTTATCTACTTGAGGTGCTTAGTAAATTATCCCACATTACCAGGTATGGGTTTCCAATGGTCAGTTCCATTGCAGAAGATGTGTAATTAGGTTTATATAGAATGAATGCCCATAGACATCAATGTAAATTTATTTTAGGTAAACCTGCTCATGCATGTTAGAGAGTGTAATCTAACAAATGTAAAGACCCTCGATCAAAAAATAGAGAATATTGATATTGGAAATATTACTAAAGTATAATCAGCAATTATTTCTGAAGCATCTTTATATTTTACAATTCTGTATAATGGGAATATATATATATATATATATATATATATATATATATATATACATACATTGCATGCAATTACCACTGAATAATGTAAGATGTGCTACTTTATAAAATGTTACATGTAAATATCATACTGAAGCTACCATGCACTATACAGTATCATTAAGTGAGGGTAATTATGTACTTATAAGAGTTTCTGACTCATACAAATTAGTATTATTAAAAGACAAATATATCAAATGCATGGCAGGGTGTGTAATCATTATTATAGAAAGCTATGATCCTTAAAACATCTGTCGATGGCTTTATTTTAGTTCATAGCCAGTTCACAATATCACTCACACTGAAAATAATCCTATTTCACTGTATCCGACCACAGCCTGTTAGCTGCTGCCAACCACAACATGGCAGAACAGTTTACGTCTCAGGCAATGTGTACATCATGACGCAATGAACGCAGGAGCGGTGTGGCGAATGTCCTTTTTCAGCCAATAGGGAGAAGCGCTCGTTTCAAACTGACCTGTTAGCGCGCGTGTTATTGCAAGGTCCTGAAAGGCGGTTGTGTGGTAGTGGCTTTTGAAACGGAGACTGGGGGAAGTGACCGGGATACAAGAGGAACGGTGAGGTGGGAGATGGTTGTATACTATAGGTGGTGCGGGGTGTATTTCCTAGCGGGCAGGTAAACGAAATACACGGGGGTGTGAGGAGGCCCGCCTGTGGTGAATGGGCCTGGTGTCCGTCTCTGAGGGAGGCCGGGGAGCCACTGGAAACCATGTGTGGGAGAAATGTGCGTGTGACTAACGTTATTACCTCTGTATGGGCAGCTCTGCGGTATGAGTTCCCCTTATTTTACCGAATTCCACATTATGTTAACGGTCTTGGGTAGTTTATACATAAAGGTTCTATAATATGAGCTCACTGGCCTGTTCAATGATAGATCATAACTTGTAGCTGCCTATACATCTCTATAGCTTCTAAATGTATTATATATATAAATAAAATCTCCAGAGTATTGCAGAATATAGTGATGATTTTTTTTATTGGACAAACATTCATGGTAATGGGAGCTCTCGAGAGCAAGCTCTCTTTATTAGGTTAGCAGAGGGAGGAATAAAGTGTTCTCTTCAGTCAATTGAGTGAGGTAGCCATGATTGTCCAGTAATCCAGATGAATAATCAGAGTATTGCAGTGTAAATAGTGATAGCTTTTTTTTGTTGGACAAACATATTCATAATTATGACGAGCTTTTGAGGGATGAACCTCTCTTTATCAAGTTAGTATTGCTCCGACTTTATTAAGAGAGGTACATCTCAAGAAAGCTTGTCATAATAATTATGAATGTCCAATAAAAAAAAAGTTATCGCTGTATACTGCAATACTGAAATATATATATATATATATATTTCTCACCTATGTGCTAACGCTTGAAGGCCCGCATAGCGAGCTCGCCCCAACTGCGGCCCTCGCTTTGCCTTTGCTTTTTGGCCGTGGTTGCTGGCAAGGAGCTTCAAAGGCGCTCCTTGCGCTGGTGGAAATCAGCGCCATAGGCGCTCATCCCTAAATTCAGCCTCTGGGGCCGCATTCGCAGAGGTGGAGGCTCTACCGCGCCTCACAACCGGTTACAAAACGACCAAACAAGCAGGACTTGGAAATAAACACGTAATGACTAACTACGGACTTACACAAAAATATACAGGCCGCTGGACTCGCAAAAATACGACCTTAACGGACAACCCGCGCACAGCGGTAAACATTAAAAAACACAAAATACACACAAAAATAAAATTAAAACCTTACCCACACCAAGGGGGGACACCCCGGACCTCTGCAACACGGTTTAAACCTTGGTTTCTGTCAAATTTACAAAGTTTAGCCACTTGAAAATCTCCTAAGCGAGAGAAAAAATGGCCAACGAAAACGAGGCTACATGACCCCTAAAGCCGCTTAATTACACAAAGCAAATACGGCTTTTACAAAAACCCGTATGACCTACAACATTAGCAAGGATGCTTCATCATACAAACCCGCCTACCACATACACATTCACCGCCATTTTACAACACTAACATACAGAATGCTGAAGTACACAGCTACACAAACGGCTTCCCCTTGCGCACGCAGCCCATTTACACTACACACTTCACACATTGCTGACCCTTACACCTCATCTCCACAACACTGCAAACCTATATTGTATGCTGCAAGAACATGAAAACAGATTGTCAGCTCTTCAGCACAATGCTTCCTGCATGTATTACTTACAAATAGGTAAAGCAGAAATAGTGTTATAGGAGATCAGATTGGGGGACCTGGGTGGGGGAAGGGGATCAAAATGGGTGGGGGGTAGGCGATCAGAATGGGGGACCCCCCCATGTCCCCCATCCTAATTTTTTACCCCCCAGGTCTCCCATTCTTATCTCCTATAACACTCTTTCTGCTTGTATTTCATTGTTGTATGTGTAACTGTAATAATCCACCTTAAGTGGACAGACCCTCTGAAATACAAGTGGGAGGGCTGTACAATACTTCTGACTTGCGCTAGTGAAACACGCAAGATCCGCACCTTCATCACGATAAGGTAGAGATCCAAAAGGGGAAAGCAGTTAGAAGAAGAAAAATATTATTTAAAAGCGAAAGTCTTTTTGAAAACGTCCTTGTTTGGCTGTAACTGATGCCACTAACTTGGAAATCTCTCTTCAAAGTTGCCACTTGGCTGCTGGATCTGGCCTTCTGTATCCCTATTGCACTATATACATCTGAGCCTCTGTATTGGTCTAAACACTGTGGCCCTCATTCAATTGCGATTTGGCCAATTGAATAGGGTTCTAAATAAGCATGTAGCATATTTGTTTTAAAGAAGATTTTAGTTAGTAAAAACCTTGCTTTTGGATAGATGTTTACTAACTTAAAACTTCTTTAAAAAAATATGTTATGTGCTTATTTAGAACCCTATTCAATTGGCCAAATCGCAATTGAATGAGGGCCTGTATGTTTGAAACAGTACAAAATGTTATCATGAAAGTGAAAAAGCTGAAGTTTCAAATACAATACAATTTAAAATTGTTACAAGTACGTCAGTAATTGAATGTTAATAAGTACATTTTCTTAAAATGTCATTAATGTTTTGTGATTTCTACCTGTCAGTCACTGATTCATCCACTAAAGGCTCTGAGGCTCTGAATCAATTGTCTTCAGTGTAAGTCATATGAAAAAAAAAGAAAAGTCTGAGCATGCGCAGATTCAAAGGAGTACTACAGTATGTTGATTACACACACATTCATTGATTCAGAGCCCAGTGGTAATCAACTATTGGCTATTATCTACCATTAACAAGATATACAGAGAGCTTTTGTAGTTAGTGGTTCAGAAAGACTGAATGGCAGGTAAACCTTGCAAATATATATTATACCATATTTGGAACCTCCACTATGTCACTTAGACATTCAAAAGACATGAGCCATGTCCTTCAAAGGTGTGAGTTGACACCGTTGTATCCAATGTCAAAGCCAAATACTTTTTCACTTTATTAATTGTATATGCATTTGCTGCTGTGGTAATCTTCTTATAGGTTATAATCAGTGTGTGTCCAAACATTGCACCAGCTGATGCATGAAGGAATAATCTACTCTTGAAGTCTGGCTGACGATGACATTTCCAGATGTTAGGTTGTTGAGGGAAGTCCTGGCAGTGAAGTATTTTCTGGAATGGCTTTTGTTTTCTAAATCTTTGGAACACACTTTTATGCAAGGGTGTTTTTTTTTATGATGTCAAATAGGAACCAAGCAAATTACCCTTTTACCCTATTTATAAAAAAATCAAATTAACATATGGCCTAATTTTATGTATTTTTTGCAATACCTTCTGTTTATACTGATTTTAATATACCCAGTCCCTTTGCTGTCATCTGATCATTTATATATATAATTTACCTACTCCTAAGGTCACAACACAAGCTGGGATCCCACCCCACGCTGATAGGCGGTAACCTTAAAACAGCTGTCCATGGGTAGGATTCCCAGCTTGTGTATAATCCAACCTCAGCTTTGCATAAATGCTGTGTAATGCAGCAGGCATAAGCTTAAAGGAAGCCATGTTTAAAATGGTTTATGCATGGAAGAGCGAGGCATCTGTGGGCACAATTTCATGTCCCTGCTCAGCTTCCCAGAATGTAGTGTAATAACTGTATTTCTTGGAATTCTGAGAAGGAAATATATATGATCATTTTTTTTTTTTTTACACTAATGAAAAGCAGCTTGATAAAGAGAGGTGCATCTCCTGAAAACTTGTCATACTAACTAAAACACTTGTCCAATAAAAAAAAAAGTGTCACTTTATACTGCAGTACTTTTATTATTCATTGGATTACTGGACATTCATGACTGCTTCACTTTTTATTATATATCAGTGGATGGGAAGCATATAGCCAAAAGTACTTCAGTTTTAAATTGTAGCTAAAGGAATGATAATGTTCTTAAAAGTATTTTAATTAAATACAAATATTTAAAATTCAAACCTCCAACCTACAGTTCTAAGATCTGATGTGTATTCCTGCTGCTCCATGGTAAGCAAGGAGTATAGAATCAATAACTCTGAAACTGAACCAGTGTGATAATTATACCCTGAACCATAATTGTGCAGTTTCTGGTGGGAGGGCTTCAGGGACTATATAAGCAATAGCTACACATTACAATATCTGTCACTTCTTGAATAATTAAAAAAAAGAAAAGAAAAAGCTTTTTCTACATGATTTACCACCTCTATCAGATGGTGCATCACACATATGTTGAATTCGTTGTCCCTTTAAGACAAAGTGTACAAGGCATAATGTTACTTGGACAATCTGCATAAATATTATTGTATACAAGTGTAAATTGCTACTTACGTTGTCATGTAAAAGGATACTGTGTTGCTTAAGTACACTTAATGTAAATCCTTCATGTTTAGAATATACATCTTAATCTTGTTAGCTTTTGTCTTGTTACATAGGTTCCTATATCTCTCTTATAAATAAGAATTGTATTAAAATTGAGTAATCTTTAATTGCAATTAAAAATAACTTTAGTATATAGTTGAAAAATAAGCAATTTGTCTTATCACTTTTAATGATGCTTCAGCTGTATTTTTAACAATACTCATATTTATGATAACTGTCTAAACCCTTTGATATAATAAAGCTAAGCTGCACACTGCAATTACCAGCAGAGCAGAGCAGGGTTAATTGAGATAGGCCTGTTTATGCAGGCTGTTTTGTAGAGGAGAATCTGTGAAATTAAATTTGCTTGAAGCCACTGGCATATTTTTATTTAAACGTCTGTAGTATATAATTACTTTATTGATTTGAGAGGAAATGAGTTGCGTTAGTGGGCCCTTTTTATTTTATTAGTGGCTTCATAGAGGCCTCTGTTTAGTAAAGACATATGTCTTGTTTAAACCAATCTTTGTTTCTGGTAATTTAGGAGGTTAAAATACTTAGTAATTAGTGACAGATCTTGTTACAGGAAAGACATTCCTTATTCATTTATTAATATAGTTGCCACCAGAACAGGCCTCATTAGGAAAAATCACATTGATTAGTTGCATCTTTCTGAGAAAGCAATCCAAAGATTTTAAACTCTAGATTAGCATGTCTGTGTATTGCAGAGTTGTGTGTTACCTCCTATAACTCTTTGACAAGACGCTGGTTACAGTTTATTGGAATGTTACAGTCAAAGCTAATTTTTTAAATCTTTAGTTTTTAAAGAAACGTGGCACCTACCAGATTTCTAAAAAATGTTTCAGACATTAGCCTTGCAGAAAATCCATGCACAACTAATACAGCAGTACTAGTTCTTATTGGCTGGCACACAGGTGTTCAAATACACTCCCACTCACCCATCATAGAAAATGGTTTCCATTATTGTCTAAAGGGGCATGAAACACATTTGCCTAGCTTAGCGTGTAGCTATTAAAATAGTTTTGCATAGATAAACTTACTGGAAATGCAGTACTTTATGTTTTGTGAATGTCCACTGCAGACAATCAGTATGTAGAGAAAATCCTTTCTCCATAATTGAGCTGGTGAAGTTCACTGGCTGATATACTATCTATAGACTTGGGAGGAGTCTTCATTTTTAAAAAAAATAATTGCTTGGCTCATTTTTTATGCCCCCCCCCCCCCACCACCACCAATTATATATATTTGTTCTTTCCATTTTTGTTAATGTGTTTCATGTCTTTTTACATTGTAGAAGTATCGTGTATGAATATTAATCATGAGCAGAATGCCTTTTTGGTATATTGTGAATAATATCTTTGTCATTTCTCTTAGACTCTTACTTTGGAAAACCTGCAGAATTATTTATGAAAAAATTGACCATATTAGGATTGCAAGGACACTACTGATCATTTTTATGATTTCTGCAATCCTTAAATCCTTTTTCTTTATTGGAAACTTACAAGAAAAATCTCTAATTATCTACACGATCAGGGTTTGAAATGCAGCATAAATCATTTACAGAGAATACATTACAAGATCAGGTAATAGTTGTGCCTAAAACTTCATCTTTGCCTATTTGTGTCTAAATTAACAGCAAGTACCTCCTAGAACTTTATTTTGAAACTAACCTAGTTTGCAATTGAGACTTACTCTGAAACTGATCAAACCTACTTTATGGAGAAACTGAATGAATTGGGTTGAGCACCCACATCTCCTTCAGTTAAGGATGCATTTTTGAGACTTTTCTGTTTATACCAATAATGCTTTGTAGTGTGCGATGATGGTTAGAATTTTAAAATCCTTTTCTGTTGCAGATGTTCATCCCCCTTTTAATTACAAGGTCCACCTTGCTCTAATTATAAGCTTTTTCAAAAGAGACTGTAGTGTTTTTGCATTAATTTGTGCAATTGTGTATACTTATGTTAGGGGACACGGTCTTTACACTAATTGCATAACAATAATATTGATAATTTAGTGGCCATTTTAATGCATTTTTATAAATGCTTTATGTTCTTACAATGTCATAGGTTTGTTCTGAAACCCCTTACTATATACCCTGTGTGTGTGTAATTCAATTGGAAAGTAATATGTACATTTTTTATTCATTCTTTAGTTTTGTTGTTTAAAGATCCCTTTATTTTATTTATTTATTTAAGATGACTGGATCCAACGAATATAAGTTGAGTCAAGCCCCTGAAGATGGAATTTCTGCTGTTAAGTTCAGCCCAAACACTTCCCAGTTCTTGTTGGTCTCCTCCTGGGATACCACTGTACGGCTGTATGATGTGCCTGCAAATACTATGAGACTGAAATACCAGCATACAGCTCCAGTCTTAGACTGTGCTTTCTATGTAAGTAATCTGCATTTCTTGTCAAAATCTTTATTTTTCATTTACATTTAGCAATTGCGTATTTTGAAAATGTCATGTTTTGTTAAAGCAGAAATATTTTCAAACTTTGCTTCTCTACTGATGTTTTAAAGGATCCCACACATGCCTGGAGTGGAGGTTTGGATCATCAATTAAAAATGCATGACCTGAACACAGATGGAGGTAAGCATATACATAATGTAGGTAAATCATATATGAGCCATGTATATTTCTGTATGAGGAGAAAAGTAGAGTTTCCATAGTTTGCAATGCTGATTTGTAATACAGGAAAGAAAAGCCAGATCTCAATTACTCTAGGAGAATAAGCTCTTAATTTATGGATATTGTTTTTCTATATTTAAGTAAGATTTTGCTTAGTTGCTGAAAATAATGCAAAAAGACAAATATGCAGAAGTGCTTCCACATAAAAAAAATAAAAAAAAGTATAATCTAGGTATTTGCAGCATTTCCTAGTTTGTCTTCTTGCATAATTCAACAAATAGTTTATATATTATGTATCACTCGAACAGCTCCTAATATATATATTTTTAACCATCATTCAGTAACTAAAATGTAATATTGGCCTCTTGTTTTATTTTTTTATTTTTTATTTAGACACCGTTGTTGGAAATCATGATGCCCCCATTCGATGTGTGGAATTTTGCCCAGAAGTGAATGTAATAGTTACTGGGAGTTGGGACCAGACTGTTAAACTGTGGGACCCACGAACCCCATGCAATGCAGGAACCTTCTCTCAGCCAGATAAGGTGTGTAGCTAAGCATTAAGGAAATATTGTCTGTGTATATATAATTTTGTACCTGTTTTGTCCCCATTACTAGTACACTTTATTTTTTTTCCTATTGGTCATTGTGAAGTGCTCTTAAAAACAATTGTTTCTTCCACAGACCTCACATAAGATTATAGTGCTTGCATTTAAGTTATTACATTCTTTTCTCCTTTGTATTTTCCACTAAGTTACTGTGTCAAGATGAAGCAGGAAAGCTTTTCCTTCCAGTAAATCAACAGAACCCTTCTGTGCCTGTGCTTCCTCTTAAATATACTGGCCAGTTTGGGCCATCATTATAGGCCCTACACTCCATCTAAATGGCCGTCATTTTTACCCCATCACGACTGAATCTACTTCTGGCGAGACCTTTGTGCAGAACAGAATAATTGCATTGTTTCTTGGTGTGATTTATGGATGTATGTGACCAGTAAAAGGCCGTGATGAATAGCTGACAGGACAGCATATAATAGACGGCCACTGGGAAGCCGCCTACCTATTGGCTCAGACAGCTCGGTATGTCAGGTTTCTTTCCCTTCATTTTTTTTCATACTCCTGATAAATGTGTCCACCCAGTCAGCTGCATGACATGCTGGTTTGGGGTGATTGATGAGACTGCTGGATAGAAAGACTACTTCCAATCCAGGTGTGACACCAGTTTGTAAAGAAGATTTAGGATTTTCAGCGCTGCTGACGAGATTGTTTCATTAGGATTTTTCTTTTCTTTCATGCGTGTTATAGTTGCAGTATGTCTTGGTAATGGTGGCAGACGTTGTACCTGTGGCATTTATATAAAGTGGCTAACATTGCTACCTTCATTAATATTTTTTTTATATATTTTGTGCTACACCTTGTCATTTAGTAATGGAATCTTCTATTTTCCTAAAGGTTGAAGAAATGTTAAAGGGCCAGTGTAGCCATTTTGTTTTTTTTCCATATAGTCTTTTGAACAGTTGATAATAGGTAAACGCATTTTTATAAAGAGAGAAAAAAAACACACCCATAACTTATTTTTTATATATGGAATTATTTTCTGCAGCACTCAATTTTATTTTATTTTTTTCACAGCTGATTCTGTTGCTACCTTCAATGTTAAGCGTGTCTTTGTAAACTACAAGTTTTTGTTTTAGCCCTGTTCGAAAGTATTCACATTTGTAGATGTCATAGTTTCATTATGCAAATAGTAATGTCCTGTGCATGAAGTCTCCTCCCCCACCTCAAAAAGTTGTTTAGCAGATAACAAAATGGAAGTCTGCACTGCAGCATAAATTATATATAAAGTAGTTAATTAGTGGCTTTACTTTAATAAGGACAATTTTTCCTACTTCCATGTATAGGTTTTCAAAACTGTAGTTTTGACCTGATGACTGTGGTCTTTCAGTTGCTTTAATGGTGAGCAAAAATATGAATCTAAGAATTATGGGTTGGGGGGAGGGTTTATTTGTTGCATTAATGATGTAATGAATACATTTTATTTAACATGATAGGGTTTAAATAATCCTATTTATCAGTTTTTGGAACTACTTCTGCAATAATGTTATTGCCAGCAGAAATATTTGTTTGTGCTTCTATTAATTTATTTTGACTTGTTTGACATAACATCAATATTTGATCTAAAATCTTTGAGATAACTGTAAGACACAAAATCATACTCTGATGTATAAAATTAATCTGCTGTCCAGTGGCTAGATTTATTAATAAGATTTTGAGCTGAACAGTCTGTTCCCAGCTGTATATCAACCTGCATTATACTGACAATTTTGGTACATTGTGATATGACTAATCCTATTATAAGAGTTGGACTTTTTCTTAGCATCATTAGTAGATAATATCTATCTAGATCACTGCATAAGCATTTACTTGTACACAAATAAGGGGGAGGAGAATATTTATTATACCTCTTTTAAAATGGGTACAGTAAATCAAAGGCTTTTAACAGTACATATTTTTAAACATTGATACTGATTGAGTATAGGCCCCAGAATAAGAGCTGACATTGTGTCCCTGCCACTAAAAAGTACAAAGTTAATAATATATATGTTTCCTTTCTTTATACTTCTTTATTCTTGCATTGTCAAATATTGTATTCTAAACATATATTTTATAGAGAAGACTACAGCATTCCTTTTTTATTTTATTTAAACAGGAGAAAGATTGATACATTTCTGCATAAATAAAAAAAAAAAAAAAAAAAAAATATATATATATATATATATATATATATATATATATATATATATATATATATATATATATTTTTTATATTTAATTAATTATATAATCTGTCACCTGTGTGAACAAGGCAATTCTTTCCTCATGTGGCTACATTTTTCATAGAACATTTTTAAATGGGCATTGAAAGTACCTATTGTTTACAATCTAAAGCATTCTATTAGATCGAACAAGAGCACAGGCAGTTGTATGTGTCATGTTTCCATTGTGTTAATTCAAACTTCTTATGTATTCATAGTATTCTTCTACCTCAGGAAGAAGAAGCCTGGAAACTAAAATTAGAGACTATGTTTGTTTGTTTTTTAAGTCCTAAAATCATGTTGCATATATTAAAGTGGAGTTCTTCAAAATGGTCTATCCTATTTTTTTGGCAACAGTGGAGGTTGTGTATTTTAAAACAATAGGTAATAACACATACATCAATTGAATTTTGTAAAAAAAAATGCATTTAAGTTTGCAGTTTTTACTGGTCAGTCTTTCTGATCCACTGACAAAATCATAGTTCATTGTTGATTACCCTGAGGATCTGTCTTCAGTGTTATGTCTTATGAGCATATGACAGAGGACTGAGCATGCCCACTCTTGTTTTGCATATTAACTCTGAAGACTGTACATTCAGAGCCTTTCACTTGAGCTGAATAGAGATCTAACCTGTATCCGTGCTGTGTCCCAGATGAATAATCCTGCTAAGAACAAAAAACTGAGTACATTGGTTAAAAATTAAAGGGCCACCGTACAATGAACAAAATGTTCTAAATCTTGTAGAGAGTTTAAAATCAAACAATGTGTAAAACTTATATACATATATCTCATTTTGTTTAACATGACCCTAAGCAGGAGTATGTGCTGCAACTTACCTTGAGTTTGTACATGCATTCTTTCACATACTGAATGAGCATTTAGTGGTACACATGGTACATACCCCTGTACAGCGCTACGGAATATGTTGGCGCGATATAAATAAAGATAATAATAATAATACATACTGCATTAAAATATTACATGTTCCAATTTGCGATTAGAATGTTTAAAGAACTTAAAGGAATATTCATTTTTGGCTGCTACAGATTTGCCATTTGCAGTGTGCTTGTGACTTTTGGTCCCTGCACAGAAACTGACAGATGAAAGAATAATTAGGTTATATAAAAGCTATTTGATAAAACTGTGAAATGTGCATCAATTTTCAAAAACAATTTAGCACTTGATTCTTCAGTGCTTTGATGTAGAACAGTATAGATTTTTCTTTTTAAGCCACATAATATATATTTTTATATATATATATATATATATATATATATATATATATATATATATATATATATATATATATACTATGCTTACTAATCCCCACAGGCAGCAGGTAAATTAAAAAAAATATTTTAAAATTTGTAGTAGGTGGGACATTTACACCCTACCATTGTTTTCAAAACTTACAAAATGGTTATTACTGTGATTGTTACATTTTATGAGGGGGGGTCCTCTTGTTCTGTTCCATTCCATTTTTAAATTGTTGTTTAAACACAGTTGGTAAATACAAACCTTAATGTAACTCTCTCTCAGGTGTACACTCTGTCTGTCTCGGGCGACAGACTGATCGTGGGTACTGCTGGACGGAGAGTTCTGGTGTGGGATCTTCGAAATATGGGCTACGTTCAGCAAAGACGGGAATCCAGTCTTAAGTACCAAACACGATGCATAAGAGCCTTCCCTAACAAACAGGTAATGCCATAATCTGCGTTTCTGTGCACACTTTATATGAGGGCAGTGGGTTTACCATGTCCTGCAACACACGAGCGTGCATATTTCCATGTCATGGGCTCTACTTCTAACAACAAATTTATCTGCGTGGAGCCAACTATCCATCTGTCCTTCCCAGCTGCCATATTCATACATGGCGATGGGTGTTTTCTCAGAACAGTGCAGCTTATATTGCTTGCACTGAGAGATCTGTCTCCATTTGGAGATCAACTAGTAGACGCCAAACTACATTTTGGTCACATCTCTCAATTCGTACTGTAAAATTAAAACTAATTTTATATTTTTATATTTAAATAAACAAAATCATCAAACATCAGATGTGAGTCTCCATATCATGGGCTTCTGTTCCCTTTTTAAACGCAATAATGCTCTAATCATTGTTCCATAGATATTAAGCATTGTTTGTTCATTTTTAGGCTAATGTGAGGAATAATTTATCCTTTATTTGTAACAGGCCACTATATTCCTTTAGCGATATACAAGAGCAAAGTACAAGGCAAAAACAAATGAACACATTGCTAATTAGTAAGAAACTCCATTCTTTGCAAAGGAAAACCCCTAATTCATATTCTTGATCTGCTAATTTGCATACACAACTTTAGAAAAAATGGCTATATGATGTACATCCATGCTCTTTAAAAACAACTTTAAAAAAAATGCCTTTGGGGTAACTGTTGTGCAATCTATTAATATCAGATAGCAAGTTTCATAATGGCGGGAGATTAGGACAAGCGAGTTAAGACCTTTTAAAATTCAACCTGTTTCATGCAGTATGCAAAAGATAGTGCCATTTTTTTTTCTACCTGTCCAAAATTTGACCTTACCTTTTTTAATACCCCATTTTTTTAAATCGGTTTCCTAGCACATTTTTCCATGAGGATTTGATCATTTATTGTATCATAGGCTCAACTTTGTTTATAAGACATGTACTTATTTTTCTATGATTCACTTCAGTAATTCTAGGCATGAATTGATACTTTAATGTGTGTGTACATCATTTACCTTATTACTTGTTTTTGTTTTGTTTTTTAACCATAATTTTTTTTATGTGACAGAACTGTCCTTTTTTATTTTTAACTGTGGATGAATATATTTTTGCCATTCCAAAATAAAATTTGATGACCTACTTATTCCCACTTGCCCAGGGATATGTGCTGAGTTCCATTGAAGGCAGAGTCGCTGTTGAGTACTTGGATCCAAGTCTTGAAGTACAGAAGAAGAAATATGCATTCAAGTGTCACCGGCTGAAAGAAAATAACATTGAGACAATCTACCCGGTCAATGCAGTGTCATTCCATAGCACTCACAACACTTTTGCCACAGGTCAGTCCCTTCATGCTATTTTCTAATGCCGGGAAATTCCATGGCATTTGATTTTGAAAATTCAAGCTAAATTAACATGAATTACATAATTCGTTGTGACAGAGGCCACTACAAAATTGTAGCAGTAGGTGGTCTCTGCAGCATCATGGGATTTGTAGACTTTTGTTCCCACCAAACATCTTTCTCTCTCTCCTCCATTGAATAAAGCCATTCAATCAGTGCTGTATTGGATCTCTGCACTGTACTGCACCTGGAAGGTTAGTATAGTGTTAAAAATGTACTTGAATGCAGTTGTTCTATTGGCTAGTATGGTTTCCACACCCCCAGAGCTACCCACATAAGCACATCACATTTATTTAGTAAAATCTATATGTATAGAGTGAATCTTTGCAATGTGTGTTTCTGATGTAAGCCGTATGTGTAAGATTAGAAAAAGTTAAAAACAGGGAAACTTCCATATAACTTTAAGCACTATTTGTTACTTTCAAGCTAGGAGGGAGACTAACATAGTCTTATTCTTTAACCTTATAGGTGGCTCAGACGGTTTTGTCAACATCTGGGATCCCTTCAA
Source organism: Discoglossus pictus (assembly GCA_027410445.1). Taxonomy (NCBI): domain Eukaryota; kingdom Metazoa; phylum Chordata; class Amphibia; order Anura; family Alytidae; genus Discoglossus; species Discoglossus pictus. The sequence goes on along the minus strand of CM050171.1, from coordinate 103,242,200 downwards.
CAAAAAACGCCTTTGCCAGTTCCACCGCTACCCAACAAGCATTGCATCTCTTGCCTTCAGCAACGACGGCAGCATTCTGGCAATCGCAGCCTCCTACATGTACGAAATAGATGACATTGAGCACCCTGAAGATGCTATCTACATACGGCAAGTGACAGACGCTGAGACAAAGCCCAAGTGAGGCAGCTTCACCTGCCTCTCCTCCCCCATCACCAAGATTTTTATTAATTTTCCCTTGGCTCATGAATAGGATTATTGATGCTAAAGGGAGATAACCATGGCTGACTGTAGGGCTGGGGGAGATTTTATCACATCCTCCCAAGCTTTCAATATCCGTCAGTTGATAGACGTCTGACAGATAAAATTATGCTCAGTTGTTTTATACAGAAGCGTGTCGACCTCCTCTGCATTTTTCGGCCTTCATTATTTCATCTGAAGGACTCTTTTTAATGTTGACTTTGCTTTAAAATGCAGTTGTGGGATTGAATATTGGTGTTACTTGTCATTCTGTCTATGTTCCATTTTTGTGTAACCATTTCATTGCCTCCCTTTCTGTTTAGAGTTGAAATAAAAAAACACCTCCAACATGTAATATAAAAATATCTTAGCTTTCATTTCTTTTCTTTAGTAAGTAATTGGCATGGTGGCAACTGGTATTAAATAGACAATGGTTCCAGCGATTGTAGAAATTGAAAGTGCACAAATATATTTGGTTGTTAAAAATGGACGTTTTGGATAACCTCAGCTTGTAAGTAATGTATTGTAATAATAAGCTACATTAGAAATACCCCCACTAAGTGATAGTCTTAATCACATATATAGTTGTGAGCGTAAGAGTTGTTGCTAACGCGCAGCGAGCCCGCGGCCCTCAGCAGGGACAGGGCGTAGTGGGCGAGGCCCTCAGTTGCTGGCATAAAGCGCCAAAGGCGCTCCTTGCCAGCAACTGCGACCCTCACCAAATTTACGTTAAAACGCAAACACAACAACCACGACCCTCGCAAACTTTACCTCGCAACGCAAAAACCATACGAGACACGTTACCACACATTACGACCTCGAAAAAATTGTCCGCAACTCTCAAACCTCACAAAATGAAAAACACAAATACACACAGTGCATACATAAAAAGCTTATCTACAGCAAGAGGAAGCATCCAGGACCTCAAAAAAACAACTTACACCTTCAGTTAACTAAAAATAAAAGAGTTTAGACACTAAAAACATCGCTAAGCGAAAGAAAAAATGTCCACCGAACAAAACGAAAACGAGGCTACAGCACTCTAACCACGCAAAACACCACAAGAAACTTGCAAAACACCATAAACGACCTACGGATATTCCGCTAAGACGCATACCACACATTACCCGCCATTTTACGCTAATGCGGAAGTACACAACTACGCTAACGGTTTGGTCTCTCGCACACACACTATTACACTGCACACATTCAGCACGCTTACAAAGCAGCTCCACACCACTAATGCTGCAGCACCATCAAAACAAATTGCCAGCTCTTCAACACAATGCTTCAAAATAGGTAAAGTATATTAATTTATTAATTGTATTAGATATTTCATTATTATACACCAAACACCATTAACTCACTTACAATTTCATTGCTGTCATTTTTTGACGAGCAATTCTCTAGTATTTATATATTAAGTATGCTTTGGTGGGTAGAAAAGTATTGAAAAACTCTCCACTGTATATCTGGTAAGGATAGAAGGAAAAAAAAAAGAGTATACTTGCACAACTCAAACAGGTCAGAAGAACTATTTAATATAATGTGATCTGTATATCAAACGGTCATGTGATTTATCATCCCCTTCTTTGGCATAAGTCATAATTAGGCAGGCTTTTTCATGCAGCTGACCGTGAAAGATGGATACTTCCTTAAGCATCTGTTATATATCACTTTTCTCACTTTCTTGGCAACCAACTGTATTTTGTGTAGGGAACTTTGCTGTGTCACATAAACCTTTGTTTAATTGCTGATCATTAGTAAATTTGCCAAATAGCTAAGCATGGATAGATTTTTACATTATAATATTCTTTTAATAGTTTCAGTGGAAAGACAGTATTTACAGCCTTAAAACTATTACTGTACAAGGATTATCTGGTGTTCAAACATATTTTCTCTAGTTTATTAGTCCTTATAAACTCAAAATATCACATGACATTTGTCCTGTGTGTGAATTTTAGGCTAGACAAAGTTAACAACCCAAGAGCGTTCTAAATGTTGTATAGAATTTGTATGGGATTCAAACTGACATGTTCTACTGTGGTTTGCCACTTGTTTGGATATGTGCATGTTGGGTCTCTAGCAACCATTCCTCTCTCTTCTTGTTAAACTACTTTACACTGTGACTGGCACCATTTTTAATTTATAGTATTAGAACTGTTCTTTCTCATTCCTTGTGTGTAAAACATAATAAACATTGCTTACTTCAGTGCAGATGTTTTTGCTTTCTGCATAAAGCCCTGTAGAGGGGTATATGTTTCCTGGGTTTTAAATGTTTGGTAAGAAACAGGCAGTAATTATCAGACAAATGTGTGCTATATAGAAAAGTTCAATGTACTTACAAAGTTATAAGCAGGAAAGTAAAATCCAGCTTTGCACACCCACAGGAAAACAACCAGGTACAGAGTTTGCCCTTTCTGTTAGAGACCACAGGAAGTAATGCTCCATGATGGAATCACATCGTTGGGTGGGCAAACATCAGGTTCAATTTTTAAATGTTTGTTTTGGTATTGTCTCATGCAAAGAAGGTTTGCATCCACAACAGATTCTCCTCAAATATGAATGATTATGAATACATCTGTTGTTCAGTCGCGTTTGACTCTCCGTGACTCCATGAACCACAGCACGCCAGGTGCATATATCATTGCCCCTCTGCGCTCCAAGTGCTTGTTCATTGCTTCAGTGACCTCATCCATCTTGGCCTCTGTCGTCCCTATCTTCTTGTGCCATCAATCTTTCCCAGCATCAGAGTCTTTTCTAGGGAATCCTGCTGTCTCATAATATGGCCAAAATTCTGCCTCATGATCATACCTTCTAGTGAACAATTTGTCTTGATTTCCTGAAGTATTGATTTATTGGATCTTCTTGCAGTCCAAGGGGCTCTAAGCAGTCTTCTCCAACATCACAGTTCAAAGGCGTCAATTCTAGGCGCTCAGATTTTTTTATGGTCCAGCTCTCCCATCTGTATGTTACTACTCGGAATACCATAGTTTGAACTATGCAGACATTTATTAATGGTTTAATATGGTTTAATATCTTTACTAGCTTGTCCAAGCTTGCCATAGCTTTTCTCCCCAAAAGTAAACGTCTTTTAATTTTATGACTACCCGTTATACGCTAATGCCGTGACGTCACATGCGCGCCACGTCAAGACGCCGGAAGGAGCGGAGGACGGAGCAGGAGCTTCATAAGCAGGTAAGTGAGGATGGGGAGGTTGAGGAGGGAGGTTGAGGAGGGGGTTGAGGATTAGGAGAGGGGTTGAGGTTGAGGAGGGGTTTAAGGATGAGGAGGGAGGATGAGTGGGGTTGAGGAGTGGGGGGGGGTTGAGGATGAGGAGTGGTGTTGAGGAAGGATGAGGAGGGAGGAGATGAGACACGGGAGAGAGAGGGGGACACAGGGGGCAGCACTTTTCCCACCCTCGGCTTATACTCAAGTCACTCATTTTACCCAGTATTTTGTGATAAAATAGGTGCCTCGGCTTATACTCGAGTATATACAGTTATTGCCAGGAAGTGAGATTGCCATTTGCCATGATCTTTGCCTTTTTAACATTGAGCAGCAGGCCAACTTTTGCACTCTTCTTTTACCCTCATAAATAGGTCCTTTAGTTCTTCCTCACTTTCAGCCATCTGAGTAGTATCATCGGCCTATCGAAGGTTGTTGATATTCCTTCCAGCAATATTGATTCCGGCTTTGGATTCGTCCAGTCCAGCCTTACGCATGACGTATTCTGCATGTAAGTTAAATAAGTAAGGTGACTATACAACATTGTCGCACTCCTTTTCCGATCTTGAACCATTCTGTTGTCCCATATTCGGTTCTGACTGTGGCTTCTTGGTCGACAAACAGATTCTTTATGTGGAGGATGAGATGATCTGGTACTCCCATCTCTTTAAGGACATGCCACATTTTGTTGTGATCCACACAGTCAAAGGCTTTAGAATAGTCTATTAAGCAGAAGTAAATCTGTTATTTTTTTTTTGGGGGGGGGGGGCTCTCTTGCTTGCTAGCTTGCTTTTTTATCCAGCTTGTAGAATCTTAAGCATATGACGTGGCTGGCATGTGAAATGAGTGCAATTGTTTGATAATTGGAGCACTTTTTGGCACTGCCTTTTTTGGGATGTAGACTGACCTTTTCCAGTCATTCAGTTATTGTTGAGTTTTCCAAATGTGTTGGCATAAGGCAAGTAACATGTTTACAGCATCATCCTGTAGAAGTTTGAATAGTTCAATTGGGATTCCATCACCACCTGTAGCCTTATTAGCAAGACATCGTAGGGCCCATCTCACGTCACTCTCCAATATGTCTATCTCCAACTCATTGGACAATTGAGGTCATCACGGCTTTTTAGATCCTTCCTGTATATATCTTCAGTGTATTCCTGCCACCTCTTCTTTATCTTCTGTTAAGTCCCTACCATTTTTGTCTTATCACACCCACTTTTGCATGAAAGGTGCCTTTTAGGTTCCCAATTTTCTTGAAGAGATCTCTTGATTTGCCCATTTGGTTATCATCTTCAATCTCTTTACATTGCTCATTGTAGAATGTCTCCTTGTCTCTTCTTGCTATTCTCTTGAATTCTGCATTCAGTTGGACACATCTTTTCCTATCTCCACTACCTTTCGCTTTCCTGGGCTACTTTCAAAGCCTCATCAGTCAGCCAGTTTGACTTCTTACTTTTTTCTTTTTTTTTGGGGATATTCTTTGTTGCTGTTTCCTGGGTAATGTTGCAATCTTCGGTCCAAGGTTCTTTAGGCATTTTATTTTCCCCGTCTAGTTCCTTAAATTTATTCTTTACTTCCACTGCATATTCACAAGGGATAATCTTTATTTTGTATCTACTTGGTCTGATGGTTTTTCCCTCTTTTTTTTTCTTCAGTTTAAATTTGAACTTTGTAACAAGAAGCTAATGGTCTGAGCCGCAGTCAGCTCCAGGTCTTGTTTTTGCTGACTGTATAGAGCGCCTCCATCTTTGGCTGCAATGTATATAGTCAATCTGATTTCTATGTTGTCCATCTGGTGATGTCCATGTGTAGAGTCATCTCGGAGGCTGTTGGAAGAGAGTGTTTGCTACGACCAGAGAGTTATCTTGACAAAATTCTACTAATCTCTGATCTGCTTCATTTTGTACGCCAAGGTAAAATTTGCCAGTTATTCAAAGTGTCTTTTGGTTCCCTACTTTAGCATTCCATTCTCCTATGATAGTAATATCTTTTCTTGGTGTTCTATCTATGACGTGTTGAATGTCTTCGTAGAACAGGACAACTTCAGTCTCTTCAGCATCCGTGGTTGGAGCATAGACTTGGATCACTGTGATATTAAATGTCTTGCCTTGAATTTGAATTGAAATAATTCTGTCATTTATTGGGTTGATTAGGATGGCTACTCCATTTCTTCTGCAGGATGCATGACCACAGTAGAAGATCTGGTGGTTGTCTGATGTGAAATGTCCCATTCCAGTCCATTTAAGTTCACCAATTATCAATGTTTAACCATGTCATTTAATTCTTGACCACATCTAGTTTGTCTTGGTTCGTAGTTCTAACATTCCAGGTTCCTATTCTGAATTGATCTTTGCAGCATCCAACTTTCCTTTCCCCTCCAGCCACATCTGCAGCTGGGTGTCCTTTCGGGTTTAGCCCAACCACTTCATTAGATCTGGTGTTACTTGTACTTGCCCTTCCTCAGTAATGGGGTAGGTACCTTCTGACCTGAGAGGCTCATTTTCCGGTGCCATATTGTTATGTCTCTGGTTGTGCCTGTCCATAATGTTTTCTTAGCAAATATACTGTAGTAAGCTAACCTTCCAGAAGGGGTGGTATAAATAGATACATAAATATAGTTGTTGTTGTTGTTTAGACGTTCAGCCGTGTCCGACTCTCTGTGACCCTATGGACCGCAGCATGCCAGTCACATCTTGTGTCTGGTTGTGCTAATCCATAAGGTTTCATGGCAAAGATACTGGAATGGATTACCAGTTCCTTCTCCAGTGGACTGTGATTTGTCTGACCTCTCTGCCATGACCTGCCATCTTGGCCCTACATGGTCTAGCTCATAGCTTCATCGTACACAAGCCTCTTCACCACGACAAGGTAGCGATCCAGAAGGGGTTTATCATAATAAGATGCTGCTAACGAAAGAATAAAGTAACGTTCTAAAACTTGGATATGAAAGTTTTCTGGATTTTACTAGGTATATAATATACTAATGGATATATTTTTTATGCAATGTTATTAAGAAGTGCTTATCAGCTGTTTCTACTGTCTACATTTTTTTTTTTAATACAAAACCTTCTGAAAAGGGATCTGCCCAGTGCAGCATATGCAAATACATACTCTATAGGGCTGGATGTGTAGTGCCCTATCGGGGACGACATTACAGCAGCATGTTACTGGTAGATGGTCACTGATTGGTTAGAGTGGGACACTGCACACCCAGTACTACCGTGTACATTATAAAGCAGGTAATAGCTATTTGTTTTTAGCCAGAAAAAATTGTTATATGTCACAAACATGACATATATAACCTACAGCTCTCATTTTAAGGGATCACTCTCCTCCTTATAAGGCTTCATTAGAGAGATGAGGATTGGTGTGTGAAAAGCTGAGAGATAAGAATAATGTCTAAGGTACTACCTACCACTTGCTGTAAAGCAAATATTTTAAAAGGTCACTAGAAGTTTTTTAGTTTTTTTTGATTGTAGGTAGAAATAAGCAGGAATATTTTTATTTATAAATGTACAAAGCTCTCATTTTAAAAGTTTAACAAATCCATTTAACAGACAAAGTTCAATCATTTAATTAACATGCTGCTGAGAGTTTGTGACTGGCTGAATTACTATATAAACATTGTATGCATGAAATACAGGGGTTGGACCTATGTTGGTAATGTATGGAAGGTTTCAGTAAGTAAAAACAGAGCTTTTAAGCATTTGTTAACAAAAACAGGGATCTCTCCATTTCCCTTTAATTTACTGTTGGATACAGGGTGGTCTCTGCCTTTGGCCTGTCTTCTATACCTCAGGGATCCGGCCCCTTTAATTTAACAGTCTTGCTGGCAGACCTTTTCTGTTCTCTTGCTGAGCCTGTCCCAGTAGAAGTCATGTCCTGTAAGCCTGAGATTCTCATAAAGAAAACACAGGAGTAAGAGCAAGCATATTTACTGTATAAATCCAAACTCCGTCTGAAGGACACTATTTAAGCTGTGCCACGTGTGACCCGAAGTCCCCGCCTTTCATGATGCTTAAAGCAGGTCCTCTCTGCTTTCTGATTCGCCAGGAGGACAAGCTCACACTGCTCGGGCCTGGCCGCTAAAGCCATCTGCTGACACCTTTGCTGATTTATCTTCTCAGGAAGACTTGGTGGGTGGCTCTTATTAGTGGTTGTTTGTTTTATTTGGAACTGGGTAGCTATATTCAGGGTGGGTTGACAATGTGGATAGTCTTCAAGTAGTCCTAGCTACACTGTGCTTGGTGGAATATCACGGATCAAAATTTCCATGCTCCCAAGTTTTCCCAGTCCACCCTTGTATCAGCTGAGGTGAGAAATCAGTGGAAGAAATCGCCTCTCGTGGATGTGCCAATAGCTTGTTTAGCTAAACTTACCACCACCCTTTCAAGGATGAGACTTATTTTGGGATGCAATGCCTCAAGCCATAGTCTGCAGACAAAAGTTTCCCCTTTGTGAGTTTGGGTTTATTTGGAGCAGAGCTACAGTGTCTCATTTCCAATAATACCATTGTCTACAACTCCTTTCTTCTGCAACACAAGCATCCTAAGTATCCTTTCTTTTGCTCTACATGATCCTTTAGTTTCCATAAGCTGCAATGGTCCAGTGCAGACCTGACCATGCCTGCCTTCGTCCAGAGCGTCCTGGAAACCCAGAGATCAGTAGGGAAGTGGGCAACAGCAGCCACTTAATTCATTTCTGCCTAAGCAGGTCATGATGTGCTAGCAACTGCACGATGCGGATAGGCTCTTGTGAGGCTATAATCCACCTCTGATCCCTGGGTCATGAACATAGTGACCCAAGTCTACCAGCTTAATTTTGCCAGTTCACCACCTTAGACAATTTTTTCCTCTTGCATACCACTCCTCCTAACTCCTCACTTAAACCAACAGGTGATTACCAAGGTACTGTTTTACTAGCCTGGTCACAGTTTTAATCTGTTTTTGGTGTCTAAAAAGAGGGTAACATGTGAGTGATCTTACACCTCAAGGCATTGAATCAGTTGCTGCTTGTTCCACAGTGCCAGATGGAATCTTTTTGTTTGGTTCTCCAAGATTGGGAACCATTAAAAATTCTGACTTCAGTTGACTCTATCAAGGATCAACAATGTAAATCAAAAATCCTGTTCATTGCTGCTTTATCTGCTTTGCCTTCAGGTCTCATCACTTCTAGGTTTGGACCTTCTTCACCTCCTGTCTTCACCAAAGTTTTATCGGAATTCATGGTGTTTAGTCGCTATCAGGGTATTTCAATCATATCTAGATGATCTTTTAATCAAGGCTTCCTCTCATGAGCTACCTCTTTTTCCCGTCTTTGACAAGAAGTATGAGTGGCTCATCAACTTACCCAAAAGCTCCCTTGTCCCTTGACCAACATCACCAACAGGCTACTCCCACTATTTGAATAGTATATCTACTGATTTCTTGACCACACAAGCCACCATGCTGAGACCGCACTCATTGTCAAGTCCAAGTGTCACTTCTGTTTCCAATTCTTCTAGAACCACCAGCTGAAAACCATCTTTATCTTCTCCATTAAAGCTTCCAATCTGTCATCATCACGAAAAACCTTCAACTTTCTTAAAGTGTTCCATTTGTTGGTACTTCATCTCTTCCACTATGCCAACTGTTGAGATACCTCAACTTCCTGAACTGGACATAGACTTTGAATGCACAGGAAGTTGCTATCTGCACAATGTGAATATGGAGTTTTAAACTGCCAGTGCTTTTATCAGGAACAATGGACTTGATTTGTCCCCTCACTTCCAATTCCATTTTTCTTGAACTTCAATTTCGGAGGAATTGTTTTTGCTGACTGTAAGACTATCCCCATTTTTTAGTTTCAAATAATCCATAAAAACATGTTTCTTTAGAGGAGCCTTTCATCTTCCCCCTTTAATTCCTTGCATCCTTACCAAGATAAACTGTCCAATTATCTTCAACCCCACAGCCAATTTCTCCACTATATCCAGCATACTGTCCATTATGTATTTCCTTTAAGTACAGTGATACCTTCGGTACTCTACCTTAATCTGTTCTGGACGACAGGTTGAATACCAAGAAGGTTGGGTACCAAACTCCCACAAGAAGTAATGTAAATTGGTTTTAGCAAGTGCAACAAGTACCCAGGTAGCGAGATGAGTACCAAGTTTTTTTGCGCATTGATTATCGAAATTGACAAGTTCTGAAGTAGATGAGTACCCAGGTAGCACTGTATACTGTTCTTCTAACGTATTACATTTATGAGATCTTAAAGAAGCCACAAAGGGAATTACATTGCCCACCCATGAGTGTTTACTGTTGCAGGTGTCTGCGGTTGTTGTTCTACCTTGCCTTCTCAACTTTTCATGGAACTTTTTCATATATAAGTATAGATTTCTTTTTAAAATAATTTTTATAATATATTGCTTTACATTCTTATTTTTTTAGACCAAGATATATATATATATTTTATATTTTTTTTGTTGCTATTGTTTGTATTGTATATGTTTCTTTGCGTGAGATGGATGCGCCTCCTGCTTGATTCAGTTATGTCGTGTCAATGCTTATTTGTTAGTAAAGGTGAGGGACCTGGAAGTGTCTTTCTCCTTCATTACCTCCCTGGGTTTCTTCAGAAAGCCAAACTCTGGAGCTGCGCAACAGTGCATTTTCACCCTTTGCCCTTCTGACCCTCAGTAGCGATAACTATCAATAGGACATCAGAGAATGAACGGTTACATCGGAAGTACTGATAAAGGTGAGGATATGGCCAGGTAATTACCTCATGAGCATAGGCCATGGCAGTGGGACCTGAAACAAGCTGGCATTGTCCTGTGCACCTCAGCCTGGGGAGGGGGGAGACAGAAAATATCGGAATTGTATTTGGTAGGTTAAAGTCTCGGGTTACCTGGAAACATTTTGTGGCTGCTGAGCTGGAGCAGGTCTGTCTGTCTACCTGAAGAGATCCATTGTAGGAGCTTAAAGACCCGCTGACAGGACAACGGTGGGGGATGGGAGCTTTGGGGAACTTTTTGGATTTTCTACATTTCTTACATATTTGCATCAGAAATTAATTTATGTCGATTACATCAAAACAGTGTGACATTAACAAACCGAAAACAGTCAGAGGTCACATCTCCCTGCCCAAGGTGCTCTGTGTCAAGCTCTTGAAGGTGAGATAACTGGGTAGGTATTTAAAATGCAGGTATGCATTGGGATCTTACAGGTGTATGGAAATGGAATGCCAAAAGTATATACCCTAATGTTATCGGGTCCTCTATAAATACCTGACCCGTACTTAGTCATCATAACTCAATAATTGACAATCAGTTTATTACAGAAGAATCACTAATGGATAGATCAGGATACCATCAAGGTATATTTTAATGCAATTCTGGTTTGATGAGCTATAATGTTGGATACAGTAATAAAACATGAGTTATATTTTCTGTTAAAAAAGGATGTTTGACGAAACATTGACTAATAAAAGCAATGTCTTTAACATTTTTGTGAAACTTCTTATTATGCTTCCCTTTTATCCTTCTGCTTCTCTACCTCTTAGTGATATCTATTTTATAAACAACTAGCGAATTGCCCGTCAAAAAATGACGGCAATGAAATTGTAAGGTAGCTAATGCTGTTTAGTGTGTAATAATGAAACATATAATACATTAATAAATGAATATACTTTACCTATTTTAAAGCATTGTGTGGAAGAGCTGTGAATGTGTTTTGATGTTGCTGCAGCATTAGTGGTGTGGATCTGCTGTGTAAGCGTGCTGAATGTGTGCAGTGTAACACTGTGCGTGCGCGAGCCCAAACCGTTAGCGTAGTCGTGTACTTCCGCATTGGCGTAAAATGGCGAGTAATGTGTGGTATACGTTTGTATCGGAATATCCGTAGGTGTTTTGTGGTGTTTTGCGAGTTTCTTGTGGTGTTTTGCGAGTTTAGAGTGCTGTAGCCTCGTTTTCGTTTTGTTCGGCGGCCATTTTTTCTCTCGCTTCGATTTTTTTTTAGTCTCTAAACTGTTTTATTTCGAGTAAAATCGAGGTGTAAGTTGTATTTTTGAGGTGCTGGGTGCTCCCTCTTGGTGTAGGTAAGTTTTTTATGTATGTGGTGTGTGTATGTATTGTGTTTTACATTTTGTAATGTTCGCGAGTTGCGTCCGAGTGTTGCGAGGCCGTAATGTGTGTGAACGTGTGTCGTATGTTGTTTGCGAGTGTCGTAATGTGTGTGTCGTACTGTTTGGGTTGCGACGGGAAGTTTGCGAGGGTCCAGTTGCTGGCATGGAGCGCCTTCGGCGCTCCATGCCAGCAACTGCGGCCCTCGCTTTGCGAGGTCCTCAGGTGCTGGCATGGAGCGCCTTCGGCGCTCCATGCCAGCAACTGAGACCCTCGGACAGTGCCCTCGCTTCGCGAGGGCCGCAGCTCGCTACGCGAGCCCGCAGCGTTAGCAACAACTTGTACGCTCACAACTATATATGTGATAGACAGTACACAACGTTTGTATTAAGGAACAAAAATATCTATTGTGAAGATCCGAAGATCTCCCTGGAGTTCAAGCACCTCTTTTCTCCCCAGTTGTTCTAACGACCATGCAAGTGACTATTAAAAGACTATAATTGCTGTTCTGGTTACTGTGGGATGACTATTAAAAATATGAACTTTCCTAAAACACCAACCTACAGTAGTCACAATATTTCCAAAGGACTCCCAAGGGCTTTATAGTAAATGGCTAGCCCACTGGAGCCCAATTGCCTCGTTTCCTCTTTGACATGCTTTTCTTCATGTATATGATGTGTTTTAGGTTATGATTAATACAAAGGCCCGGCTAAATGTGTGACGTTTTCCCAGGTACTTGATTCCCCTACCCGATCTCCCTCAGTAAAGGTTGAAGTCGGAAGAGAGGCAACTTATGTTCCCCTGAGTGTAACCTCTCGTCCCAGGGACCCAACAGATACTTCCCACCCAGCCAAGGTGCTCTAAGGGTTGGAAAACCCCTCAGTCCTCCTACAAACTATGACCCACTACAGCTACGAGAGGCTCAGGCTATCAGTACCCAGCCCACAAACTCACTCAAGCCGCATTAGGAAGCCCTACACTCCAATATTCCTTGCCCCAATGTAATGGTACCAAGACAGCCAACACCCCTGAATGTGCGATAAGCTACACCATTTGATGGGGAGTTAAAGTAGCACCTGGCTTTGGCCACAGACATCCTGGGGACCAATCCATGGCTGGAAATCCTGTAGCACCTCCCAGCTCCAATACTTGGGATTTCCACCAAGCAGCAGTTTTTAATCTCTACACTATTTGTCCATTCAAGTTAATGGGGGAGGGGGGGAGGGGTTGAAAGTCCCAAAAGATGCCCACGTTATGTTTGCCACCTATGTAAAGGTTTTATTAAATAAGACAAGCGTATAAAAAGAGGGGTCTAAAAATAAAGATTATGCTCTTTCTAGGACACAAAGAAATGGTGTGTTTCATTTAGAGGGAAGGCTTTTATTATTTTATTCTATGGAAAAATACTGCAACTTGTCCTGAAACTGTACAACTGAGAAGAAGGGAATCATAAGAACAGTGTCGATCGGTGGGTAGGATTCGCCCTTTTCAAGTCCACTGAAGAGGCAGATCTTGACATTTATTGCATTGTACTTCTAATTACAAAATGGAAAATACATTTAAAAAAAACACACCCCATCTAACATGTGCACAGTATTTTTTATAAGCAGATACAAGTAGCATACAAACAATCGAAAGATAATTTAGATAAATTAAATATTTGTACCACATGTGGACTTATGCCATACACATCTGAATACATCCATGGGACTGTCCAGGCTGGCAATGTGTTAATAATATAAACACAGTTGTGTGGACATTTAGGAGCACTGGAAAGCCATTTTAACCTTATGACGTATTTCCTGGTATTACGTATAAAAATACATCCAGGCCTGTCACGCTCAATCATTAAGTCATTGAAAGTGTCAGAAGGCACAGCGTAGTCACACATTGGATTTGATTAACAGAACATGTTTTTTTTTTGTACATGAAAAACACAATCATAATTTTGCCTTATATGTAAACTATACTATTTTGAAGAACTACATGTGAAAATAGAGAAACTTTTTGTACAAAATTAAAAAAATAATAATAAAGCCTTTATTACCTTTAACATGGAATTATGCTGCAGTGAAATCTACCATTTTGGTTTCTGATGATCTATGGAAATTCTGTCTGTACAGTGGAAAAGTGGCTGCTAGAATTGGCAGTGTTTTTATATAAATAATGGAAAGCTCTTAGTTTTTAAGAATACACCGTCATAATAAAGTAGCAGAAAGAATAAGTTCACAAAAGAGAAGAGAACCACACAGTAAAAAATAATTGCATCTGAAAGTAAATATTTAAAGGATATTTTTATTTTTTGCTTTTTAAAAAACATTTAAAAAATGAATGAATAGTAAGCAACTCCCGGTGGCTAGTTCTAGCTTAACTAGTGATCTGAAACAAACTTTGGGATGAAGTGTTTTCTAGTGTACCCTAAGCCACTTTATATGTATTTTACACTACACGGATAGCCAATGAGCCGTAGTATAGATTCACAAGTCATACTTGTCGGCCAATCAGTGCTACATTCTACAGTATGCTCTGTGTATTTCCTGTACATTTCATGTTTAAATAGATTTTGCTTAAATATACAGTGTCACCATAACAGCAAGTTTGTTTCTTCTTAAATAGCATTAAAAAATGTCTACAAATTGTACTTGTCATTTTTTTCTACAGTAAATTTCTTGATTTTCAGCATTGTTTATGTCACCTTTTCATGCTAATGTGGCTGATTGTGGTTGAAAAGGTTTGGAAAGTGGATCCCTGGAACGGAACCCAGCGAATGTCAAGGATCGCCTGTAATACATTTGTGTTCAATGCTGTCTGTGGGAAGGTTTCCTGGCTTGTACTTAGTCCATCCTGGACTTTGCTTAAAGCTGTGTAATACAGCAATCCTAGTTTAAAAGGAGCCCTGCTTGAAATGGGATTTGGAATAAAAAGCAAAGCCTTTGTGGGCACATTTGCATGTCCCTGCTCAGGTTCCCAGAATGCAGTGCAATAACTGTATTTCTTGTAAATCTGGGCAGGATACAAGTAGTTTAACTTGCTTTAGATGCTCAATTTTGATATTTATTTACCATAACGCAGAATTGCTTGGCAAAGGTTTACTTTAAAACAAAATGGCTAGAACAGTGTATATCCTGTTTTTTTTTTTTATCTCTTTATAAAACATACTTAACGTTAAGGTTACAACGTTTAATATTGTTTTTTATGCAAAAATTAAAAACATGATGTAATACTTGTGTTATATCCATATGAAATAATGCGTAGGTTACCCACTCCAATGGTGTACTATTACCGTGATAGGCAAGAGGGCACACGCGGCTCTTGTAATCTGATTTACGAGGCAGATATAACCTCTGAGTCCCCGCTCCATCTTCCTGACCATCTCCCACACAGCCACTGGAGCACATTTTTTCATTGAACAAGCCCAATATTCATAATAATAATGATAATAATAAAGTGCTTGCGTTTTTCCCTTTCCATTCTTCCAGTCCTTAGCTTAATTTGGCTCATTATGCTGTCTGAGGAGCTCTTTATAATCCCACTCTCCTGCAGAGATGGCTTTTACATGTCAGCTCCCTTTAGTCCCTCTCTGGCTGCAGTTTCAGGTTTTTCTGAAAGCCGCGCAGACGAGAAAAAGGAATTATTCCATTAAAGAGGAGCAATTTTTGTAATGCGACTTAGAGTGTTCTGTAGAAGTGCAGCAAGTTCCCCTCAATCTCCACAGTATTATTCACTCATTTAGTTAAATGATGTTTCTAATTCCTGGGTAATTACCTGTAATGAGGGCCTCTTTCTCTTCTGATGAGACTTTAGCTTAATATGAGATGGCGTTTTTCTTTTTTTTTTTTTTAAGGGTCTAATTACCTTTTCAGAAGAAAAGCGGAGTTTGTTGTCCAGAGCTCACAAATTATTATTTTATTTCCTGCTATCCCGGCTGCCAGTAAATTATGAAATTAAGTTTCAGAAAAGCATTAGTGCCATTTGCAAAGGATTTGATGCTTGAGTTTTATGGCAACTCCCACCGCCGCCCCCTCCTCTCTTTCAGTTTACAGGTTGGTGCCATCTTTTATATTTCAAAGAAGATTGGGAAGGGGCTTCTCATCTGAATGTAAATAATTTCCCCGTAATATCTCTCTCGACGTCTCTGTGTATTTTGCTCAAGAAAACTTGTATTTCTTTATCTTATATGCGAAATAAAAAGAAGCAATAACAAACAAGCAGCACAAAGTTCCCATTTATTGCAAAAATAAATAATATACAAATAAATATAATAGCAGTTGGTTGTTATTACGTATTTTAAGTGAAAGTGGTTGATAATCGAGTTTTGAAGAAAAATATTTTAAATATAAATTAGATGAAAAGATTCTCCCGTTATCCTTAAGATAACACAGATATGTTGTTATAGTGGGGTGATAAGAGCATGTTCTGTTGTCTGGATCGCTACTTTATTGTGGTGAAGGGGCTTGTGTAACTCAATGAAGCTGTGAGCAATATCATTTAGGGTCACCCAAGATGGGTGCGTCATAGCAGAGATGTCAGACAAATGACAGTGCACTGGAGAAGGAACTGGAAACCCATTTCAGTATCTTTGCCATTAAAACCTTATGGGTTAGCATGCCCTTCCTTGTTATCACTCCCTACCATGAAATAAAGTTATTAGGTTGTAAGTCTGCGAGTTTCAATCCTGCAAGGTGCACTATGGACGCCGGATTCCAAGCTCAAAGACAGGGCCCTCCATTCTTTGCAATGTGTTAATCTTGAATTTGTCTTTGTCTTTAACTTAACTTATGTATAGCGCTACGGAATATGTTGGCGCATTACAAGTAAACGATAATAATAATAATTAGGAGACACAGAGAACATTTTCATATAATGTATTCTTAAAAAAAAAAAATTCCATCTCAATCATCTGACATTTTTACTCAAAACCTTTAATAACAACCAGATGTTATTATATTTCTTTATATGTATATTTTTTTCATTATATTATATCTGGTACCTTTGCTGTATCACTTTAAGGTGTACATTCATCAAAAACCTGCCAAATAAGGATGCCAGGTCGAAATAATCACTTGCAGCGGGCCAGTTCTCCTTTACAGAAAATTATGTTTTCTCTGTCAGTTACAAAGTAAAACATACAGAATTCTGATTTTCTGAAAAGTCATCTGGGGACTCTCACTGTAAATTGGACTGGCAGGGATGAAGGGAGTATTTGGAGCTGTCCTTCCTTTTGTACACTTTAGGGAGTTTAAATCATTTTAAAAACATATTGTTACATTTCATTCACTGACAACGCTATTTTATTAGATAATTTAGCTAATTCCCAGAAGCAATAAACAATTATTAGTAATAATAATCCCTGATTAGAAAGAGATAGCAATCTTTTCTTTGTAGGTGGCTCAGAAAGGCTTATTGGCAGATACAAATTGCTAATATCAATATGTTCACTGTAATTAAATGCATTTTTTAATAACATTCAATTGACAAAGTACCTTTTATTATCTATAAAATTAGAGTATAAGATATTTGCATTTTTCGCAAATTGCCATAAAAATTTTGTAAATTGGTTTATTTGATACTTAAAGTGAAATTATATCAATTACAGTAACAAATCAAAGGGATGCAATAAAAACTTAAAATCAAATAATAATTTATTACATGCAGTGATCTAAACAGCATGAGGTAGGAGCCTGAGACTCCTCCCATATTAAGCAGCATTGCACGCAATCTACAAAACTGGAACCGATATAACCTAGAAATTTCCCTGTTGTCCACTACTGTAGTCAGGTAGACTTGGCCTGGTTTGCTTGGCTTTGTCGATTGTGTCGTGCATTATTTTTTTCTCTCCTGTGTGTAGGAACAAAATATTCCTGTCATTTGCTAATAAAGTTTTAAGTAATTAATATAGTTCCTTAAATCTAGGGATATTTTCATAAACATTTACTGCCCATTCATATGCACATTGATATTCAGTTTTTGCTATGTGCTACTAGATAAAATGACTTAAATAGTAGATAAAAAAAAAATAGCAGTTATAAAAAAAGAATATACAGTTAGCAGTCATCTCTAAGCTTTGATAATTTCCTTTATTAAAGAACTTTCCATCCATGGCCAGATTTATTACTAGGTGAACAAGGCAGCTGCCTCCCTGGGAGATGTGCCACATTTGCAGAACAGTACATTTAAACTTCAGTTTGTTTATGATTCACACATAGCTCTGCCTTATCTAGCCAGGTACCATGAACATGTTCTTTGTGGGTTGGTGGGGTAGGAGGTGGGTGTGAATGTTTTCATATCTGGTTAGTAATTAAAAACCATTTTCTCTTACCCTTATATGTAATTGATTTATGTGATTTTCAGCTGCTGGTGGACAACATGTTGTAGGGAAACCGGGATGCACATGAGCTTGTGCACCCAGGGGCGGCTAAAGAATTTGTGCCTAGAGGCGCCAACATGTAAATCTGAGCCTATCTATCTATATAGCGCAGAATTATCTTAGGCTGTATGAGTGTCTAGACATGTATAGCCTATAACACACTATAAAATGAAAGCATGCACAGAAAAGCTCTGCGTGAGCAGGCATTCAAGCGTGCCACCTAATCTGCAAGCAGATATGCACACTTCTACCCAATGTATTTGCATAATTCACCGGCTGGTGCAGTCTCTGAGAGGCTGCATCAGACATATGACCTATGAGATCTTTTAAGCTGGCCACGGGCAGATAGAGTAAATGGATGATTTAATTTGATACCCCATATAGCACTATGCAAATTAAATCCAACTGGATAGTGAATAAACCACAGAGACATTACCATTAGCTATTGTTTTTGAGTTCCTTATTTAATTTACATTAAAACAATTAGTATTCATTGCAATTCAGCCGGTTATTAAAATGAGATTACGTGCCCTTTTGCCATGTCTGGTAAGGCTAGGAGACTTATTAGTAAAACAGTCAGTTCTTTAAAATGAAATACTTTATATATTTATTATATACTTTTTTTTTGGTAAGCTTCAATCGCAGAAGTGCTGGCAATTAAAATGCGCAGCACGCTGTTTTTCTAACTTAATGCAGCTGGATCTGTGAAATAATGTTTGTGTTACTAATAATTATGTGCAATTCCTGAATGATTAATGAAGGTAAATGATGTAGGAAAATGACAGGACAAAACATTTTGCTAATTAAGAGGCTGAGAATTGCTAATGATGCTGCAGACGAAGTTAATTGTCAGTTTTGGTTCACGGTAGAAAACAATGTTTGCATACTGCACCCTCGATATAGACACAGGTGCTGGAGAAGGGCCCTTGTACATGTGTGTTACACATAAACACAGGACCTTAGGGGGACACTGTAGTGGTATAATAACTGTTATTTATTTAATTTAAAATCACAGTGTTATTATATGGAGCCACTGTGTAGGTGTTTAGCCCATACTTCTGGGTTCCATAATGATATGTGGTCTTGTACATACGAAGAGGCTGCTACTGATGTCATCTGTGATGTCACTGCGCCGGGTACACAATTACATCATTTGTGATGTTCTTGCACGTGCACAATGGTTAAGAAACACTACTACTGAATTTCAATTTTTTTTAGCTTTTGCACATGCTCAACATATGCATAAAGATTTCACTAAAAACGGGTCACATACCACACGTGCAGTGACGTCACAGATAAATGGAAATGGAGAATACAACAGGATAACCACAAATGTGAAAGTTATAAAGCAAATATAGCAATAGACACCCACTGCAATTAACATTTCCACACAACAATTAATAAACTCTTTCTAGTAACATCATCTCATTTTTCCAATATTAAGACTAATTCTGCAATTTTATAGCATATTATAAATATGGAGCTTCAGTGGTCCTTTAATAGCAGTGGACTTTGGCATACAATATTATATATATATATATATATATATATATATATATATATATATATATATATATATATAGTGCAGAAAATGA
Source organism: Discoglossus pictus (assembly GCA_027410445.1). NCBI lineage: Eukaryota > Metazoa > Chordata > Amphibia > Anura > Alytidae > Discoglossus > Discoglossus pictus. Next base: position 103,222,672 of record CM050171.1, on the reverse strand, counting down.
ATAGTACATTTGTGATCCCATTTGAATGTCTAAAAATAAGTTATACAACTTATTTCCTGCTCAGGTTTCCCAGAAATACAGTAATTGCAGTGCACTCTGGGAAACTGGGTGGGGTCATGCAGATGAGACCACCATGCACTGTCAATCTTAAATCCAAAACCACTTTATACATGGCTCATTTTAGGCATATGCTCACTGTATTACACAGCATTAAGCATAACATAGGATGGATTATGTATTTCTGGGAAACCAGAGCAGGAAACCTTTTTTTGTTTTTTTTATCTTATTTTTGGACATTCAAATGGTATTACAAATGTACTATTAATTTTCTGTACTACTGTACTCTGTACGGTGCAGGGCTTCTATCACTCTTCTGCCCACCATAAGTATTTATGCATCAATATCTACATATAGAGAGAGCGGACACAAGCAACTGTGTAATATGATCCAATATAGTCATTGATGGTTTCCTTGGTCTTGTGGATTGTGAATGCCAAAAGAATAGAGAGATGGTAATGTTGGCTATCTTATATATTCCATGCCTATACACATATATATATATATATATATATATATATATATATATATATATATATATATATAAATACACTGATTGAAGTGTGAGAATACAAATACTGAATTTTGATCACATGATGATATTGGTACACATTACCATAATATCACATACACAGGTATGAAATGAAGCCTGCTTGGATGTGCCTTGAGCCGCAGGGGTCACGTTACTAAGTGATAAGAGCCCCTCTAGCATGTTATAGCTTTGTTTCCAAAGACCATGATTATGATGTTACTCCTGGAGACAAGCATTTAAGACGAGAATTCACTCCAGTTCAGATTACGCTCAATGTTGCCATGGAGTCTGCGATATCACCTAGAAAAACAAGCATTATGTATGTGACTGAATAAATTATGGGGCCCTGATGCACTGGACTTTGTGATGTTCTAGCTACATTGGCAGCCTATCATTCCTACAAACCTTGATATTTAATCCTAGGATATAACTTGATAAGGCCTTAATTTCCATATGACATCAGGGGCTGATTTACTTTTAATTGACATTGCTGAGCACTTAATTCAACCTGGCAAGTGTCTAATGTCTCCTTCTTCCTCTAACATCTAGGCAACTATCCACGTAAAGGCCTTTCCTGCACGTCCTATACTGATGGTGCAGTCTGCGCAGATAAGGCGCCCGTCTATGATGGCGCATGAGAAGTATTTCTAAAAGGTTCTCTGTCAGACATAAATCCCAACACATTTATCATGACGGAAATCTGCCGGATTCATCTGTGTCTGACTCCCATGGCTCTGAAGTTATTAGGCGGGTTGGGAGTCTCTCTTTAACATCATTACCAAGAGATGCCTGTCTCCAAGCCAAAGACATTTTAAAGAAAACAGAAGCTGTTATGTCAGGCCTGAGAAACAGAACCTGAATTGAACGGGCAAACTGAATCAAAGGAGCCGGTCACTTTATCCACTAATATCAAACTTTACCATTCAGCGTGCGCCATGTCTTTGTATGCAGGGCTGCCGTCAGAGTGGTATCAGGCAGTGGCTGAGCTGGTGAATGGATGGCCCCAGTGCTAAATATTATAGGTGGCCACCTTGCAACTTCTAAATACAAAGTAGGTGCCTGTAGGGCTCAATAAAATATATGTAAGTTGTCAGATCAACCTTCTATAAAAATAATTATCTGTTCCTCTAGCCTAATAAATTAAAAGTCGCCCTTGCTCCAGACTGCTGTCTAGTCTGTTGTGAGCCCCGGCGCTTTGTATTAGCAGTCGCTCCGCCACTGGTATCAGGGTAGGGGGGCAATAAAGAAGAGGGCACACAAATATTTATATGTTGTCCATACATGGGTGGCCAAATGTATATGCATGTTTGGGAAGAGGGGATGGGGACTGATTGTTTAACGTGTTTTAGACCCTAAGTTTTATGATGGTGACTCAGTGTATAAGAGGTAAATCATATGTTTACATCTCAACTGACAAGAGGACGTCCATTAAGGTTAGACGTAAAAAGATTCCACCTTAACGAAAGAAAAGGGTTCTTCGCAGTAAGGGTGGTTAAGCTGTGGAATTATCTACCAAAGGAGGTGGTGACAGCGGTTTCGATAGATAACTTTAAAAGGGCACTGGATTTATTTATAATTAAAAAAGGGCATTCAGGGCTATCCTGGATAATTAGAGCGAGAGTATTGATCCAGGGAGGAGTCAGATCGTCAGTATCTGGGGTCAGGAAGGATTTTTTTTTTTCCCTTTGAGACGATTAACAAAGTTTCACTTTTTTTTTTTTTATGTTTGCCTTCCTCTGGATCAATTAATTAACAACTAATCCGCATATTGCAGATCAGAGGAGATCTTAAAAGGTTGAACTTGATTGACTGAAAGTCTTTTTTTAACCTTAATTACTATGGCCCTCATTCAATTGCGATTTTGCTAATTGAATACGGCTCTAAATAAGCACATAATATGTATTTTTTAAAGAAGTTTTTAGTTAGTGAAAACCGTGCTTTTGGATAGATGCTTAATAACTAAAAACTTCTTTAAAAAATATATGTGATGTGCTTATTTAGACCCCTATTCAATTTGCAACATTGCAATTGAATGAGGGCCTATGTAACTATGTAGCAACAAAATTGGTCAAATTTGGAGCGAATGACATCCAAAACAGTAGTTAGTCAAATTTCATATATAAATGCACCTACTTTATTATGTTTCCATCTTGTGATAAACGCATCTCATGTTTATTTAAGTGGTTCAGTAAAATATACAATGCAACAATAACCAACATCACATGTGCTGATGTCCCTGCTACTGAGAGCGCACAGTATTGATATATATAATGAAAATAATCTTTTGTCTATTGATAGATATTGATCTTACTGCACAAACAAATGGTGATGAATAGTCATTAAAAAGCACAGAGAGTCATCGTAGCATCTTGGACCATAAACAAACTGGAGGAAAAACACATTGCTTGTTTCATGCACTCATGTCCCATAGTAATCTAGTTTGTATATTGAACTGCTCAAAATGAACAAAATAATAATCGGTCCTGGAGGCCCACACACAGGCCTGGATTTGATTATATCCCCTACTGTGCACAGGTGAGTCAATCACTTCTTCCGTCATCCTGACTGACTCACCTGTGCACAGAAAGGATATCTTCAAATCCAGGTTTGTGTGTGGCCCTTCGGGACCAAACTTGCCCACCCCTGCTATAGAGTGTTAAATGTGAGTTTTACGGCCTTTTGTGTTTCGGCCCCCTTTTAGTGATTTGTAGTATTCTGGCAAGGGTTTAGAAAATCACACCTGGTTTTGAGCCACACATTATATTAGAAATGCTTATGGCATCCAGGCTATAGGTGCACATTTACCACCCCAGAAGCAACATACAGCCCTAGCTACCAGGAATTTAACTAGAATTCTTTCTTAATACAAGTTTCCAACTGAAATCAACATTTCGTGGGGTTTGTGAAGCTATAATCCTATTCTGCTCAATTAGGGCCTCGTTCAATTGCCATTTGGCCAATAGAATAGGGCTCTATATAAGCACAGAGCATATTTTTTTTACAGAAGTTTTTAGTTAGTGAACTTCTATCCAAAAGAAACTAAAATTAACTAAAAACTTCTGTAAAAAAATATGCTCTGTGCTTTTATAGAGCCCTATTCAATTGGCCAAATCACAACTGAATGAGGCCCTTAATTTTTTGTAATATTTTAGAAATGTATTACATTGTAACTGCAGGGTTTTGACCACACCTTTGCAAAAAAGAATAAAAAAAACTCATAAAAGAAATCAATAATTAAGAAGAATTTATTATTATATAGATCCAAGAGTGGTGTAAACAGAAATAACAAAGGTAAAGCTAAGTTCCCCTTCTAGATCGCTACCTTGTTGTGGCGAAGGGGCTTGTGTACCTCAAGGAAGCTGTGAGCTGTACCATGTAGGGCCACCCAAGATAGGCAGGTCTTAGCAGAGAAGTCAGACAAATTGCAGTCCACTGGAAAAGGAACTGGCACCCACTCCAGTATCTTTGCCATGAAAACCTTATGGATAAACACAACCTGACACAAGATGTGCTTGGCGTGTTGCAAGCCTTACGGTCACAGTGAGTCAGACACAACTGAACAACTAAAAAACAACAAAAGCTAATTTATAAGGTATACAGAAATACAAGTTAATTACAATGCAATAAAACTATGTGCTGTTGAACTAAAGGCCCTACTCTAAAAAGCATTAAATATATAAATAAATACTACTGGTGAACAAACAAATTACCAGAAACTTTTATCCAGTATACCAGATTTCAGTGGTCGCTAAACATTTTCCCCAAATATCACAATGAAATTGTTGAGTTCCTCGGGCCATCTGAAGATGCTGAAGGTCTTCCTAGACCACAATGATGTTTTTCTCAATTATCCATGCTTGTTATACGCTGTTTTAAGAAAGTATCAAATATAATTTATAATATTATTGGGTTGGGTCTGCCATATTGCATATAAAAACTGCTGAAATAGAGGTGTCATATTATCATTTGTCGGCAAAGTACAGTCTCCATACCCTTCTCAGAAGGCGAACATCATCAGTCTTATTAAATTGTGATTCGTCCAACTGAATAGGGCTCTATATAAGCACAGAGCATATTTATTTTACAGACGTTTTAGTTAGTGAGCTTTTATCCAAAAGCAAGGTCTTCACTAACTAAAAACGTCTGTAAAAAAATGTGCTCTGTGCTTATATAGAGCCCTATTCAATTGGCCAAATCACAATTTAATAAGGCTGCATGCGTTTATTCCCTGTACACAGTCCATTCCCACTCCCACATCCAGCAGATCACTTTCCTAGCACATAAACCACTTCCATTGACTTTCTAGTTCATTTTACAATTTTCTTTACATACTCAACAAATGGGTGAAGCATAGTGTGTGGCTCTTTTTGAAGGCTGGGGGTTGCTAATGCAGCTCTTCAAGTGAATTACATTGCCCATCACTGCATTAACAAAGGATTATACCTATTACTCCCTTGGAGATTATATTGATGATGGTGCAGGGATAAGAGACAAGAAGTAGCAGCTTCCAGTGATAACCGAAGTGAAACTATATTCAATTTCCTGCCCTAGCATTAAATGTACCAACCGAAGGAGATTGAATGGTCAACGTTACTAGTGTTAATATTAGATGCTATGTTTAATTTATGGTGAGAGCTGCCCCATTTCCTGCATGGTATCCAGGTAGCACATAACGGCCTACTAAGAGATCTCTAAGTGATGGTGGGAAGATTCCTTAGTGAATCATGTTCAAGATTTAGTTCTTACTATGCAAGAAGAGCAGCATCCCCATTGGAGGCGTCGCTCAGAAAGGTGAGCTATAGAAGACAGGAGGGTAATACATGTACATGTTAGGCATGACTGTGACACAGAGCTTACAATGTGCTGGTAGATGAGTAGATCATGTTAAGAAATCAGATCTCATGTCACTAAAGTCTGGGCACTCATTGGTTCTAGTCTCAGGTTTGGGGAGAAAAAAGGCAGCAGTTATCCATCCTTATGTTGTGCATAACTGGGCATGAGGGACAGGTCTACGAAACACACATTATATATATATATATATATATATATATATATATATATATATATATATATATATATATATATATATATACTACTAATTACCATGTTAAATCTATTTTTTAAAGGTACATCTAAGTTTCCCTGTTGTTACTTATCTAATCTAATACCTGCAGCTTATATCAGACAAGCACATTACACTCAGTCATTCTATACACACACAGATTTATTTTATTTAAAAATAAAACTTGTTTTCCACACCCCCAGAGCTGATTACATAAGCACAGTGTACCTACCAACAGAAACACTGCATTTGGGTATGGATTTTAACCCTATACTAACCTTCATGCCAGCCCCAACACAATGCAGGGATCTACACAGTAGTGTCTGACTTCTTACCTCCTGTTCCCAGGTGAAAACAGGACTACACATCCCATGATTCTTTGGTGCACAAACTGGCTTGACAGATTGATACAAATGTATTAGCTACCTGTGATTGGCCAAAACGAATTATGAATTGTATGCTAATTTTAGCAGGATGTTAACACCGCTTTCAAACTCAAGAGATTTAGCAGACATATGGGTGAGTTTATTAATGTTTATTTTGGTATTTTTTGTGCAAACATTATTTGATCAAAGCTTTAGCCAGAAAATATAATGTAAAACCACAGTGTGCTATTTGGAAGGATTATTTTCAGGCGAAGTGAATAGAGATCCTATCTAAATCCACGGTTTCTCCCAGGTTTTTAAACTTTTTAAGAACAAAGACAAAATATAGGGATGTGATTTAGGCTTTATGTTCCTCTAGGCCAGGGGTGTCCAAACTTGAGGGCTGCACACAGGCCTGGATTTGAGGATTTCCTTTATTATGCACAGGTGAGTCAATCAGGCTGACTAAAGAAGCAATAGTCTCACCAAGGATATCCACAAATCCAGGCCTGTGTAAAGCCCAGCAGGACCGGGTTTGGACACCCCTGCCCTAGGCCAATTCAGATTTGTGCACCCGCCATCACCAAATTACTTCTCCTCCTTTCCCAATCATAAGTTTACCCTCCACCTAAATAAAAAAAACATAAATGTATATGTGTATATGTAAGCCAGAAAGTGCCAGGTACACTTACAGACAGAATATTATGGACATTTCATGGCATTGCGTCGGCAACCTACCGCACCCTGTAAATGTGCCGCTCTAGGCCTGGGCTATGACAAGATGACTGACATCTTTAAATCAAAAGTGAATACAATAATTAAAAACTAAAAGCTTTACTTGTATATTTTACACTGTGTAAAACCATTTTGTACATTATCAAGTGAAGATCTTCAGAACATTATACTATAAATATGACACTATCCCTTTAAATGGTTGCGAGTCACTGTTGAAGACAATAAAGGTGATAATCATCATTGCTAAATATTTCCAGAGAAACAACAGATTTATAGGTCAGAGATTCAAAGAAGTAAGTAAGCATTCTCAAGAAGTATTTGGGTGGGTTAGTCTTCTGGTCAACTGCTCACAGAGGGTAACATAACTCCCTAGAAGTCCTTTAGGCAAATGAGTAAGAAGAAAATAGTTTTTAAAGCCAATGTATTGCTTAAACAAGACGCCGAAAGTAAAACCCTGAGGATTTGCTCATAGAGATCCTGGGAACAGGATTAAGAGGCCAAGACTAATCATGTTGTAATTAATATCAGTTACTTTACTGAGACCTGAAGGTGACGCATCTGACACCAGCAGAGTCTTAGAATGATGAATCTCTTTCAAAGATGTCGCCCACTAATTTGTTGACAGGTGACAGTAATAACACAACCCCAGGGACAGCACACACTCAGCGGGTTACAGGTTAATACCTCCCCAAATACACACAAAGAGCTAATCACTATAGGGTCAGTTTCCTAAATATATTATCTGTGACCCCTTTCTTAAGTACCAGAAACAGCGAGAAGAGAAAATGGAGAGAAAGGGTGAGGATCCTATGTCAGACGTAAGTGCTTGTGGGTGATACGGGTTATTATGGACATGTAAACCCTTTATTAACTCTGTTAATTCTCTTGGAGGTTAGGATCACTTTGTGTAGGTTGGTGTTCAAAATGTCATCCAGCTTAATGTGGATAGGGTTCTCTATATGGTATTTTATTATTCATTTTATTTAAAAATGTTTATTGAAAGCAAATAACCATTCACTGTTGGTTCCATTTAGTTATCTCAGCTGATTCTACAGCTAATCTCTTAGGAGCATGCGTCCTTGTAAACTAACATGCTTTCCATTAGTTCTGTTGAAATCACTGGCAGTTTTAGCTTCCACATTTCCATTGTGCAAATAAAAAGAATCCAAGATGGACAGGTCATAGAAGAGAGGTCAGACAGCCCACTCAAGTAATTTTTCCATCAACACCAAATAGATAAGCATAACCAGATACATAATAATATATATGTGCCTAGCATACTGCTATCCATAGGGTCACCGAGAGTCGAACATGACGGAACAACTGCAGCATAATTTAATATAAAAATTTGTAAGCTATATTTTTACTTTCTTAAAAGATTTTCTCTATTTTTAAGTGTGATTCTTCAAAATAGTATATTGTAAATATCAGAGCCCTTTAACAGATATGTATAATACTAGCCACTTGCCCGTCAAAAATGACGGCAATACAATTTGAAGCCTGGCAATGCTGTTTGCCGCACAAGGCTCTCCCCCTACCCTCTAACTTGCCTGCCTCGCGATGAGCGCCTTCGGTGCTCATTGCGCATGCGCAACCCGTAACTTTTAACATAGCGTTACCAACAAACTTGCAATAACGACAACTATATATGTGATTGTACTTATTCCCAGTAGTATTACTGCAAGGTAATTGGTAAAAGGAACCATTGTATATTGCAATTCATAAATTAAAGATCGTTTTGTTTCCCCAAAACAAGTTTATTTACAGAATTCTAAATATACATGGCCATTTAATTATAAACTATAAAAAAGGAGAATAAATAATATGTATGTGAAGTAAAGCCGGACTCAAGGTAAAGATATATATGAGGGGGGGCGTACTTAGATCATGGGAAGATGAACTGAAAGGGTTAATAATGTGTGCCCTGTGGCCCAGTCTCCAAAGGGAGGGGATCATGCTCTGCTTCAATATGTCACAGTACATCTTGGCATTCATGGTTCCCTCAATGAACTGTAGCTCCCCAGTGCCGGCAGCACTCATGCAGGCCCAGACCAAACATATATTCACATATATCTATATGTGTATATATGTTTTATATAATTTGTGTTGATTCCCCCTATATGCATTTACCTGATGATGTCAGATGCTGCCCCCCACTCTCTCTGCATCGCTGTTTACGTTCAAACTGTGGGATTCATCTCATATCAGTGTTTTTGTGCTCTATGTGCCTTATCCGTTTATCTGTCATTTAGGCATTATTTTAACTACCTTTTCTCAGTATAGATGTATACTTTTTGTGGTGTGAGGGTCCTGGTCTGGGCCTGCATGAGTGCTGCCGGCACTGGCGAGCTACAGTTTATTGAGGTACTTCTCAACAACATTGTCCCTTACTTGTTTGGAGAGTTCCTTGGTCTTCGTGGCAGTGTTTGGTTAGTGGTGCCTCTTGCTTAGGTGGTGCAGTCTCTGGGGCCTTTCAAAAAAGGTGTGTATATGTAATGACAGACACTTATATTGCACACAGGTGGACATCATTTAACCTATTATGTGACTTCTCAAGGTAATTAGTTGCGCTTTTTATGGGCTTCATAACAAAGGGGGTGAATATATATGCACATGCCAACTTCCTGTTTTCTATGTCTAAAAAAATAGTTTTATGCATATATTTTTCTTTATTTTTCAGATTATCAAAACATTGAACTTAAGGCTGTAATGTAACAAAATAGGTAAAGAGTCTAGGGGGGTGAATAATTTTGCAAGGCACTGTATATATATATATATATATATATATATATATATATATACACACATATACAGACATATATATAATAGCTGTGTAATACAGCATGCATAAGCTTAAAGGAAGCCATGTTTGATAATGGCTACGGAATGAAGAGCGAGGCATTTTGTGGGCATATTTGTGTGTCCCAGCTCAACTTCCCAGAATGCAGTGTAATAACTGTTTTTCTCGGAACTCTGAGCTGGAAGCAGGTTTTTTAACTTGCTTTAGACATTCAGATGTGAACACAGATGTACTTTTATTTACTATATATATATAGTAAATAAATTGTACATTTAAATGTCTCAAACAAGTTAACAAACTTGTTTCATGCCCAATATTCTGAGAAATACAGTTATTTCACTGCATTCTGGGAACCTTGGCAGGGACATGCAAATATGCTCCCATATATATATCTCCAGCTTGATATCATGTTTCTCAGCCATTACCTGTGCACCCTGCAGCCTGCTCACTGAGCAATGGATCACACAGGACAGGGGTGGTGGGAGCGAGGCCGATGTGCTCATACGCTGCTCTCATCTTCACACAGCCCCGGGGAGGCTTTTAAAGAGGGCTCAAAGTGAGAAAACAGTCTGCAGATGAATTGTAGATACATTAGAAACCAATTAGCAGAGCTCTGGGCAATGAAAGATCCATGTCGTGGATCTAGGTATGAACTAAAGCAACTGCTAAAGGCCCAAAACCATGTAAAGTACCATTAATTATTCTCATGTCTGAGGCTTTGTTGTGTTAGCCTTATTTAACACCTTCATTACCCAGAGAGACAGATGATTTAGCTCCGTCTACAAGATTAGACAGCCTTGCTTGTATTGTAAATTAGTGTGAAAAATGTATATTATATCTTTTAAGTAGAAAATTAAATTTGCCCAATTTTGAGACAAAAGGTTTCTCTCACATAAAGACTTTAAATACAATACAAATAATTTCTTTCCTAGCCCATATGGAAAAATAATATTTTAAAATATACTGAATTCTTGTATTTACTGTTTTGTCTTAAAGACGTACATTTAATTATATAATTTTACAATATTAAAGAAAACAATACAAACTTTAATTCATAAAATAATATATTTAATTATTCTTTAGTGTGGGCAGCGATTGCTTTGTTTGAGCTGCTTTCCCAACAGCTCACTGAATGCACTGGTAGTAAGGATTAGCACATTTCAACTGCATTCAAATTCACTCATACAAGGAGATATGTATAACTAATAATTTATAATTATAGCTAATTTTTAACATTTGCAGATATATTATCCATTGACTTCTATATATTATCCATTGACTTCTATTGAAAGGGCTGCCATAATCATTTTAAACTAAAAACTGGAGTGAAATGAAGTTACAATTATAGCAGGACCACCCTCCAATCAATATTAATTCTTCAAAAGAGTATAATATAAATGTGTATCTTTGGTGGTCCTTTGCGTATACATATACCAAGGCAGTATATGGCACATAACTGGAAAATTACAGATACTTGCCATGATTACAGCAAGGAAAAGGTTAGCAAAGTACATGGAGTCGAAGCTATATTGGCCCAACCAATCTGACACAGGACAGGGTAACAGCCAAAACATCCCATGCCTGCCAAGTGCTCCCCCCTCCTGGGCAGGATTACAGCAAATTAGTGGTTGAATGGAGTGGCAAATTGAGTGGGAGGTGGACACCCAGAATTTAATATTTGAAGCAGCTGTTTTGCCCAATTAAGAACTCTCTTGTTTGGAGTTGAAGTGGTGGGGCCACTTGGGCCAATGCATCTAAACTTCTCCATTGTGGCCTGCAAGAGTCAGAGGCACTTGGTTCCAATGTGTTCACTATCACCTTTTCTTTTGAGTCCCTGGCAGTGCTATCCACCTGTCCCTATTCACACAAGAGCCCCTGTTTGGAGGGGGCACCCTTCTCTTTCACTTCCTCTGTTTTTAAGGCGCATCTGCTCCCTCTTCTGTCCTCTTGCGTCTGAAGAGCAGCGGTGCTATCCCTCTTACAGCCTCCCAGACAAAAAGAGGAGGACTGGTCTATAGGGGCCTTCCATATCACTATGGTTTAAAAGCTCTCTCTATGGGAAGAGATTGCTGTAAAGCCTCTGATACCGGAGTGAAAAGAACACACAGATACCTCGTCAATGATTTTATTTTAGAATAGTAGCCCCCTCGTGTCCCTCCCACCCTTTCTGTGACTAATTGGCAAAGCGTGGCCGCTTTATGAAATAATCACTTAATGCAGTAATTACCCTCTCTCTCTCTCACTTAGATTGATGCACTAGCTGGCAGCCATATTTTTAACTCATCACTTCCTGATACGCACAATGGTTTTGTTAATATATCATTTCAATTTCTAATTTTACATGTTTAAAAAAGATCCAGATCCTGACGCAAAAGCAGGATCCTCACATCCAAAATAATACAAAGTATTTACGGCACTGGTAAATGAAAATCAAAATGTAGTAATACCCAATGACCAATGACGACATATAATACAGCAACCTAAGCATATCAATTTTAAAATGATATAAAAATGCAATGTTTAATTCTTGTTTTAATACAAAATATGGAAAGTTTAGTACACTGACTAAATTCTGTATATATTTATTACTCAATTAACATAGTAATACTCTACCTGATTCCTATTTTAATAGAACCTGATGATTCCTATTCTAATAGACCTTCTAATGAAATAGGAATATTGTGGCGTACAAAAAATATGATTAAATGAAATAATAAACATATCCATAAAATAAAATGACTTAGAATTTTGGGAACGGGCACTTTGCAACGCTTCAGATTACAATTTGGGATAGTTTCACTGCGGTGGATGGAGAGCAGAGAAATATAATAGTGAATACTGTGATCATGCCTAGGGTTTTACAAACAGCACCGACATAATACACTCTCAGTCGCTATGGATCACAAGAGTATGCAATGGTGTGTGGGATTAGTAGTAGACAAAGCTTAGTGAATACTGTAAAAGGTTGTGCTGAATTGTAAACCATGGTTTATTGAATCTCCAGTATGATTAAATACATAAAAACAGAATACCAGTATTTCTGCTGTGTTCCTGTGCTTCATACACAAACTCACGATTTCTGATAAATACTTAATATTCTAAGATTTCAGAAAAATGCGAAGAACCTAACATTATCTTTACTGTTGCATGATATGGCCTCATCCCATAGGCAGAGCTTAGAGATTGGAACTGCTGACAAAAAACGTTCCGACTACTGAACCAATCAAGTGTCGCATAATAATGTTAGCTTTTAAAATATTGATTCCCACTTCAAGGTAATTAAAACAATCATATACTTTATTAATCAAGCTTTACATGTACTTGAAGATCTAGATGTTTTGTTTTGAACAACTGTAGTTCTTTTTTTTCAGTATGCCCTTTTGAAGAACTACGCTTGATAATTGAAAAAAAATGTTTATAAAACGTGACAAAGATAAATACTTCATTTAATGTATTATCTATATATATATACAATTACCTTTTACTGTTGGTAGCCATTGCCTGTTTGTGACACACTGTAGCCTGACTGGATTTCTGTTTGTCCAGTTGAAAGTACTGACACATAAGATTGCCACATTTGGACTGAAACAACTGCATTTAAGGTTGCCTTCCATTTGTCAAAGCAGAGAAACAGTGTGGAAGCTAGTGAATGGAGGTGCAAAATAATTTAGGGGCCTCTTGGAACTTCTGTATACAATGTGGAGGTACACATATATAAATATTTATATGTGTGTATATATGTATATGTATGTGTGTGTATATATATATATATATATATATATATATATATATATATATATATTTATATATATAAAGAAGGGGACGACCGAGGCGGAGATGGATATATGAGATCATTGAAGAGATGATCATGAACTTAATCGAGCTCAGAGAGGCGGGGAATGACAGATGTACCTGGCGTACCATAGGGTCACGGAGAGTTGGTCACGACTGAACGACTAAAAACAACCAATATATATATATACATACACGTGTGAGAGCGAGGCATTTGTGGACATATTTGTGTGTCCCAGCTCAACTTCCCAGAATACAGTGTAATAACTGTTTTTCTGGGAATTTTGAGCTGGAAGCAGTTTTTTTTTACTTGCTTTAGACATTCAAATGTGAACACAGATGTACTTTTCATTTACTATATATATATATATATATATATATATATATATATATATATATATATATATATATACAGTCCCCAGGTTACAGAAGAAATATGTTCCTGGGAACATCTTTACAATAACACAGTGTAATATCAGATCACCCCTAGGGCAATCCTTTCTATGAAAATAATTATTTAGCCCTCTCCCATAATACATTTAGATTCCCTCTTCACTCCAGGTTGTGGCCAGTAGCAGTTACCCTGCCATGTTGGGGCCCCTGCTTTGCACCTTCTGCACTGCCTGTAGAACAAGTTATTATTTTTACTGTCTAAAAATATTTTACTAGTTATCAAGTGCAGCTTTTAAAAAAGCATTTGCGTAAGGTGGAGGCTTTAAGACGCATGACTTTGTAACAACACAACCCCGCATAATCCTTCATTTGCAGCACTTTTTGTCCTACGCAGCCACAAAACACTAACAACACAACCCCGCATTGTTAACTCGCAGCACTTCTCCTACGGCGCCTCAAACCACCCCACAAAACTCCCCCACACAAACCTTAACTCACAGCACTTACTCCTACGGCGGCACACACCACCGCACAAAACTCGCAGCACCTGGCCGATCAAACACGTGAGACTTAGCCTACAAACACGCAAGCACATGACGACCGCGGGACTTAGAAAAAAAAAATACGACTACAAATACAAGTCGTAACACTTAGAGAAAAAAAAATACGAGTTGTAAAAATACGAAATTATCGGGAGAGAGGCGCAAACCAAAGAACACTAAATACACACAAAATACACCAAAAAAAATACGTATCACATTACAAAAACATCACACACAGCATGGGGCAACAGCCACACAAAAATCGCCTAAGCGAGGAAAAAAATGGCCACCGAAAAAAATTTAAATGAGGCTGCACGACCCCGAACCACGCAAAACACTGCAACACATCACACTACGACCTACAAGATACACTATTACAAAAGCCGGAAAATGCTCACGACACGCCAAGGACTTAAACCGTAGCACTTAGCCGATGCGAGCATCGCAAAGCGAGACTATCCGTTAAAATACGAGACGCGGGACTTCGAAAAAAATAATATGAGACGCGGGACTTAGAAAAAAATTAATACGATACAAGGCGCCAAAATTTACGAGATTAGCGGACGAAACCCCCCCACGAAAAACACATTAAATTCACCCCAAAAAATTACAAAAACATCACAGACAGCATGGGGCAACAGCCAGGACGTCTGTGAGTGAGGTGGATTGCAAATTTAACTTGATTTAGATGATTTTCGCTACTCGAAAATCGCCTAAGCAAGAAAAAAAATGGCCACCGAAAAAATGAAAACGAGGCTACACGACCTCGAACCACGAAAAACACTGCCAAACGCGTAGCACTTTACACATCACACTACGAACTACAAGATACACTATTACAAAGGATGGAAAATGCTCACGAGACGCGTACCAAATTAATACCATTACGACTATACAATGCCGCTTTACACAATAAACCAACGGCTTTACCTCGCGCACGCAGCTGATTTCGGATGCACAGTTCAAACATTCATTACACTTTATAAGCAGGGCACTAACACTCATAATGTATATTGTATGCAGACGTAAAATACGAACATTATTATTGCTCGCTGCATATATCAATTATAAATAATTAAAGTATATTAATTTATTGAAAAAATCATTAATTATTATTTAACTACATATACATAGAAATATATCTCTCTCTCAGAGGACCAAAAGTACACGACAGGAGAGGCTCGCAATGAGCGCCAAAATCCTCACAGTACAAAACGGTTTCAATTATGTCTCTAACAGCATTCCCATGGCTTCAAATTGTATTGTCCTGTCATTTTTGACGGGTAAGTCGCTAGTAAAATAATAATAATTAAAAACAGAGGAATACTAGATTAAGATATCATGAACTGAAGTACTACTTTACTGAAGGGATAGTTGTTGTTGTTTAGTCATTCAGTCTCGTTCTATTCTCTGTGACCTTATGGATCGCAGCAGGCAGGTACATCTCTCAGTCTCTGCCCATCTGAGCTCCATCAAGTTCATGTTCATTGCTTCAGTGACCTCATCCATCTCCATCTCTGTTGTCCTCTTTTTCTTGTGCCTTCAATCTTTCCCAGCATCAGAGTCTTTTGTAGGGGGATTTATGTCTGTATGATATGACCAAAATATTTGAGCTTCAGCCTCATGATCAAACCTTCTAGTAAACAGTTTGTCTTGATTCCCTGAAGTACTGATTTATTGGATCTTCTAGCGGTATGAAGGACTCTAAGTAGTTTTTGCCAACAATACTCTCAGTTCTATGGCGCGCAGATTTCTTTATGGTTCAGCCTTCACATCCGTATGTTACTACTGGGAATACAACAGTTCTAACTATGCAGACCTTTGTTGATAGTTTAATATCTTTACTTTTCACTAGCTTGTACAAGCTTGCCATAGCTTTCCTCCCCAGAAGCAAACATCTTTTAATTTCATGACTACAGTCTCCATCTGCAGAGATCCTGGATCCTAGGAAAATAAAATCTGTCACTGCCTCCACTTCTTCCCAGTCTATTTGCCAGGAACTGAGATTGCCGTTTGCCATGATCTTCATCTTTTTAATGTTGAGCAGCAGGCCAGCTTTTGCACTCTCTTCTTTCACCCACATCAGTAAGTCCTTTAGTTCCTCCTCACTTTCAGCCATCAAAGTAGTATCATCGGCATATCTGAGGTTGTTGATATTCCTTCCAGAAATATTGATTCCGGCTTTGGATCCATCCAGCCCGGCTTTACGCATGACGTACTCTGCATATAAGTTGAATTAATAAGGTGACAATATACAACCTTGTCACACTCCTTTTCCGACCTTGAACCATCCTGTTGTTCCATGTTGGGTTGTGACAGTGACTTCTTGGTCCACATACAGATTCTTCAGAAGGAGGATGAGATGATCTGGTACTCCTATCTCTTCTTTTAATTAACTTGACCCATGTTAGTCTATGAAGCAGAAGTATATGCTTTTCTGTTACTCTCTTCCTCTTGCTTTCTCTATTATCCAGCGGACATTGGCAATTTGATCTCTTGTGCCTCTTCCTCTGTGGTAGCCGACTTACACATCTGGTAGTTCCTGGTCCATATATTGTTGGAGTTGAGCTTTCAGGATCTTAAGCATTACCTTGCTGGCATGTGAAATAGGTAAAATTGTTTGATAATTGGAGCACTCTTTGGCACTGCCTTTTTTGGAGATAGGGATGTAGACTGACCTATTCCAGTATATTGTCCATTGTTGAGTTTTCCAAATGTGTTGGCATAAGGCAAGTAACACTTTCACAGCATCATCCTGTAGAATTTTGAATAGTTTAATTGGGATTCCATCACCTCCTGTAGCCTTATTAGCAAGACATCCTAGGGCCCATCTCACTTCGCTCACCAAGATGTCTGGCTCCAGCTCACTGGGCAAATCATTGAGGCCATCACTGCTGTTAAGATCCTCCCTGTATAGATCGTCAGAGTATTCCTGCCACCTCTTCTTTAGGTGTAGTAGATGCATGGATTAGTATTCGATTTGAAGTGGCTGGTACAAATACAGTAAAAGAATGCAAGAATGGCTAGAACACAGAAGATATAAAAGATGGTCACCTTTTCTTTTCAAAAATACAGGGCCACTTTACTCCTATATTTTAAATACACTAATTTGAACAGACAAACTTAAAAACAGGTAAAATGTTTTTTATAATGTAAAATAAAACTGATTTTTTTTAACCTTTTTATATGCAATTACGCTGCTATGGAATCTACCATTTTGGTTTCTGCTGATCAGCTTCCTTAGGTGGGAGGAAAGTTTAAATGGAGATGAAATTTCAATCTGCGCAATAGAAGTGTGTCATCTAAAACTACCATGGCCAACTCATTACTTTACAATGACACACCTTCCTGAGAGAATAATCAGCTAAGAAAAAAATGGATCCATACAGTGCAAAATAATTGCTTATAAATTTTTTTATTTTGCCCATCATGCTTAGTTATTTAATATACTGTATAGGAAGATATTTGATAATATTCCACTGAATAAAGCTCTCAAAGCAGAATAAAAATGATTCAAATGTTTAACTAATTTGTGTGCTTGCTCCTGTCAGCCAATGAGCACTAATATAGATTTATGAGTCATACTTGTCTGCCAATGGAATCTACAGATGTAAGCATGCTCTGTGCATTTCTCGTTAGTTTGAATAGTTATTATTTAATATCTTTCATGCAAAACACAACTTTGGTAATGTTTAAAGCTGCACGGCACGAAGAAAAGATTTGTGTTCCACGTCCCTTTAGGTTTTGGAGGTATATTTTCTCCAGGTATATTGCTGTCCCTGGTGTGAGCGCGGCGGCGCAGCCAGTGCCGCCTTTCCCTAGTGTGTGTGATTCAGTTTTCACCCTGGAGGCAGAGAGGAATCACTGAATTCTTCCTCTATGTCCCATTCATGGTCAGCTGAGCAGAACTAATGTAACAAAATGTCTTTGGCCCTTTGAGGTTCAGGTTACGTGTTTTGGGAGAGGCTGGAGGGGATCCTTTGCTGGCTGGGCTGGGGGTGGGGGGGAGAGCAGAGCAGTATCTGTTACTTCATTGTCAATTTCATCCCTTGACCTCTGCAACCTCATGTGATCTCTTTAACCCCTTCCCTGCCGGGAACCATGCAGAACTAAGAGGAAGTCAAGAAATTGCTGATGTCTGACTGATAAAGGGCCAGTGGATCAGGTAGGATATTTGTCTCTTTCGTACCATGCAATTAGTAATTAGCTGGACAAGCATGGGCAATCAATAGTATTTGTATGAAGTATTTAACAATGTCATTAATGCGCATTGACCACATTTTCCCTAGAAGTTGTTTTTCCAGGTAATCTGCTCAAGATGTTTCCTTGAGAAGAAAATGGATGTAGGTGTACCTATTCCTGCAGAATTATAGGCACACTAAAGTATAACATTTCATATAATTTATTCACTAGAACACTACAATTTTTTGAGGATGAAAAAAAAGGATTATCTAAATTTTGAGAAATCTATAATTTCCTGTTGGAAAGTCCCTTTCTAAGAATCAAAAATATACAAACAAAGCACCACAACAGGTACAGATATCTGTAGCTAATCATAGTCCTAAAAAGCCAAATTTGCTTGCCTTTTTACTTCAGTCTGACACATCATATATGATCTATATACCTGTGTATAAATATAAATATATATATATATATATATATATATATATATATATATATAGTACAAATAAGAAATAGTACATTAGTGATTCTATTTGAATGTCTAAAAATAAGTTGCTGAAAACTTATTTCCTGCTCAAATTTCTCAGAAATACAGTATATGCACTGCAGTCTGGGAAAACTGGGCGGGACATGCAAATGAGGCCACATAATGCACCATCACTCTGTCAATCCAAACCATTTTAAACATGGCTCCTTATATATAGACACATGTAAATCTTAGTAGCCAAGATCAGTCTAATGAATTATATTATACTGTACTGTAATGTCACTAGTCCGATAATTTTGTGCCATTTTCTGCACCCAGAGTTTTTATTAATGTTTCTTTCCAGCCGCATACAAATTATAATTAAATAAAGTTATGGGGTTATAGATTAAGGTAAGTAATATCACTTGATACTTTATTGTGGGTGAAATAATACTTTAACTTGAAACTCACTTGCATGGTATCATAAGAAGACATTTAACTCATCTATTTTTCATATTTGTGCAAACACGTATTATAAAAAATGACAAAGAATGAGAGTTTAGCATATTATTAAAACAAATTTAAACTTACTTATTTTAAAAATGTGTTTCTATTTGCAGCTCTGATCAAGCACTACTTTCCTCCTTAGCTGCATAGTTACTCTAGGAAGATTCTATGTAAATTATGGGGGTGGTAACATGACTTTGCACAGAGCTGCTTCTGGGCTTACTCACAGAGCCTGGGGAGTGCACTAACACACCCCTAATACTTATATAGAATCCTCCTAGACTGACTTGTATTTAATGGAATAGTTCTAAGAAACCTGATGTTAAAATTATACTTTGATATGTCTACTGGTGGTTCCCAACAACAATGTAATATGTTGGCATGGACAAGCTAGAATACCAGTGCATCAAAATAAAGCAATGGATATTTCAAAGTTTTGTATCTCATGTTTTTTTTTTTCTATAGGGGTTCCCAAGCATGTACAATATAAGATCAAAGCCTCCTCCACCTGACCACCTTAGATAGAGCAATCCATCAACTCAAAGCTTTCAATCAAAATGGGTTAACAAAATGGGTTAACATTTTCCGTAGATATTTTGAATCTTTGAGTTCCTTGAGTGTTAGAAATAGGGGCTACAAAAATGTAAGGCCAACTAAAACTTACTGAATATATAAAATAAATTAAGTAATATTAAACAATCCAAGATATATTATCTTACTAATGCCACTGACCTCAGACACTTGTCCAACTGAGATGGTCATTCATATGTGTGATGAGGAAGAAGTTCACCAAATAATGTCTTAAATCCCCAGCTCTAAAAGATAGCACCTACCATAACTAATGTAGAGACAAAATGTAAGTTGCTTAATATGTACTGATATATCTATAATGAGAGAGAGAGAGGGATCTCATTGAAAAAAAAACATAAAATGAACATATGTGCAATTAGTTGTAATGAAAAAATGGAAGTTCCTTAGAATGGATATATATTGAGTTATTTTATATATAAATTAACTGAAAGATCTATGCTCTGAATTAAAGGCATATCCAACTTTCATGGATTAATATATCTTCACTCTGTAGGCAAAAAACAGTCTATATGTATGCAGCACATCTCATAAAACATTTTATTTTTATTAATATCTAAACATCCCTCTAATGATTATGTAGACAACCACAGAGGGGTTGCATGCAGCATTAGGGGATCAGTTTAACCCATTATTCAGCTGATGTTTCTTCCAATAAGAGAGCACTGATATCAGCCCCCAAGTCACTGCTGCTTCCTGTCTGTGCTCTGCTACTGCCATAGCACCAAAAATAGTGCCTCACTACATATCCCAGGCTGCTTTGCAGAACAAACAAGAACCCCAGAATTTAAATCAAATGTTTTAGCTAACCTGATTGGCCAAAACAAATGATGAAATTAATGCTAATTTATCCTGAGTTTGGAGGGGTGTTAACCCTAGCTTTCAAGAGTCAGAAAATACAAGACATTTTGCTAACTTCAAGTTAAGTGTTGAAATGTTTACTAATTCTCCTCTATCAGATGCATTCATAATCCAGGAAACTTAGATATGCCTTTAAATGCTTTTATCATCATCAGTTCATGAAGATTTGCAATGGGGGTGATAAAGAAGAAGTGCATGTCCAGTTGACAAACATGATAATGGTCACATAAACCGTTCACAATCACTATAATAGTTGTGAGCACACAAGCTGTTGCTCACGCTTGCGGGCTCGCATAGCGAGCCGCGGCCCTCGCAAAGCGAGGGTCGCAGTTGCTGGCAAGGAGCGCCGAAGGTGCTCCTTGCCAGCAACTGCGAGCCTCGCAAACTTTACGTCGTAACGCAAACAAAATACGAGACACATTACGACCTCGCAAAAAACGGCCGCAACACGCGCACATCAAAACATCAAAAATCCAACAAATACATAAAAAGCTTACCTACAGCAAGAGGGAGCATCCAGGACCTCGAAAACTAAAATTACACCTCAATTTAACTGAAATTAAAGCAGTTTAGAAACTAAAAAATTCTCTAAGCGAGAGAAAAAATGGCCGCCGAAAAAAACGAAAACGAGGCTACAGCAGTCTAAAGACGCAAAACACCACCAAACACCTACATATTTGCCGAAAAACACCTACGAGATTAGAAAACAAGGACGCAACCCGCGCAACCCCAAAAACATTACAAACAAATACAAACAACAAACACATAAAAAGGTTACTCACAGCAAGGGGGGGCACCGAGGACCTCTGCAAGTGAAGTTAAACCTCCATTTAATCACAAATTTCGGAGTTTAGAGACCCGAAAATCACCTCAGCGAGAGAAAAAATGTCCACCGAACAAAACAAAAACGAGGCTAAAGGTCCCTAAACACGCAAAGCACTACCATAAACACGCAAAACACTACCAACCACCTACGGATATTCCGAAAAAGCCCACCAAACAGCTACCAATATTCCGAAAAACTTGCACGACATAGAAAACGAACGCCGCTACATCTGCCACATTATATACACCAAACACCCTTAGCGCACTTACAATTTCATTGCCACCATTTTTTGACGGGCAATTCGCTGGTTAAATATAATTATTGCTTTGTTAAATCACTATTATTGTTACCATTTTTAACTGGGCGCACTGTTTTTTTATTTTTATTACTCCCACTGCTAATCGTAATGAATAACTATTGATAAAGCATTACCTAATAAGGTGGATGTATCCATTAATGTATACATAACATACCTTATCATGGGTACATTTTAATTCATTAAAAATTGTAATTACAACCAATTGCAGTTATTTTTATTTTGTGTGTACTTTTCATTTCTTTGATAAATTGGATTTCTTTTGTGTCACCTTTTATACTTTAATGACTTGATCACAAATAACGCAAAATAAATTCACGGTTCTTTTATTAATACACTTATGGGGGAGGTGAGAAACATTGTAAATGTACGCTCTGATATAGGAATAAAAGATAAATGCTGGAACATTTGTACAATACAAAAAAGAACATATACATAATCACTCTTCATCCTGTTATAGCTTTTATTTGTGAACATCTTATTTAATGATGTCAAATGGAGCAAGACACATAGCTTCACAATAGGCCCTTGTGGCTGGGTTTAAACACAATGCTTCAACTGGGATAGCAGCTTCAGAGGCTACAAAATAATTCGAAAAGTGAATGCTTCCTCCCTCCCTATTCTGTATGCCAGCCAGCAGCAGCATGGAAAACACAAACAAGACATTGGTATCCAGGAGAAAATAATTAGAGCCCTCATCAGTGTAATTCCCCCTAATAACAAGCCTAAAGCTAACACATAACTCGCACCACTCAGCTTTAATGAATAGATGTGCTGCGTGTTTGCTAAAAAGGTTTTTAGCAGAAAATCGATAATGTTACTTCAGCGTTCGTGATTGCAAATGCAATTACCGTGGCGGTGATTAGCTATAGTCTTATAATTGTTATTATTATTATTATTTTTTTTAAACGGGGCTTCCATGAGGGTTTTTAGTGGTAGTGAAAAGCAAGGCCTGCCAGTGAATATAATGCCGCCGCATTATAGCGATTAGCCCTTTCTATTATTTTATGATAGTGATGTTGCCTTTTGTGATGTGGCAATTAGCTCATTAACCCTTGAGGATATTAAATCACACGGCTCTGTAGAAAAACATCCTTGCTTAATAAATGTCTCACCTGGCACAGCCTCAAGTAAAACAGGAGCATTACCTTTCATTACCAGGTCATTGCTGCTTTATCTTCAGTATTTACTAGAATATTATACATAATAAGATAAATTAATAAGATTAAATAGTATAATGTTTGTGTTTGTTTAATAACCAGCAACTGGAAGAATTGTTCTCTAAAACTAATGACAATGTACCAATTATATTTTTGAACATAGCCCAAAATAAATGTGGAAACATGTTTTTGACTATTTTGTTCATAGATCAAGGTAAAAAAAAGGAAGCATAATATTTACAAGGTAGGTGGCTTCTAGTGGTCAAGCAACAAGACTTTGAAATAAAATTTATGTTCTTAATCGCAATTGTCAATAACTACTAGAAAAGCAATATAATCAAGCGTAAGTGTTGAATGGATTAGTTGATGGGCATGCTGGGCTTTTTTTTTTCGTTGTTCAGTTGTTTCCAACTCTTTATGACCTTTATGGATTGTTACACACCAGGTACATCTGTATGTCCATGGTCATGCTGATCCACTTGGTATTCATGGCAGTTCCTTATCCAGTGGGCCACAGTATACAGCTTCTGGTATTCATAGGTGGTCTTCCATCCGAGTACTGACCAGGCCCAGCCCTGATGGCTGCAGGGTGGTGTGACCTCTTGTTTCCCTGACTGGAATTGAACTCAGGTTGACAGCAGTGAAAGCACCAAATCTTAACCACTGGACCACCTGGAACCCTTTTGCTGGGCTATACTGGGTGCTCAATGGTAGGGCATGGTGTCATGTTGATGAGTTCAGGGTGGATCATGGAGATGCGACGGGTCTTCAGGGACGTACAGAACTTGTGCAGGATCTCTTTTATGCTATCAAGGGTATTTTTCTCCAGTGATTTGGTGCAAGAATTGATGTATTTGGTGTGTACAGCAGCAAGGGAAATAGGGCAAGATAAAGGCTGGCAACCTATGGTGCAGCAAGCTCACTGAGGGAGTTACAGATATCCATATGGCACTGATTTATATAGCAAACATATCAAAGAGACGGTTAACTGAAAAGCTTTGGCATGGTGCCCACTTAGGGTACAGTTTGACTCACTTGAACTTTCCTGAAGAACATCCATCTACTTTGCTACAAGCATAATCCAGTTCCAAAATACCAGGCAAATCTCTGACCAGGAGAGAGAGCAAACCTAAGACGTACCTGCTGTCCTCGTCCGCAAGGTACATCTGGTCCCTCAGGTGAGCAATGGTCCCACTACATGATTACCATATAACCATAGCAAAGTGTTTTAAATATATTTATTGTCGTCAGAAATATATTTGCTTAGTGTGTTTTATAACTACTAATTTTAATTCAGAATACTTACATTTGGTGATTTTTATTCAAACGATTCAATGAATAGTTAACATTTTTCAAATTATTGCCAAACTGTTCAAAACCTTATTATATTATAGCAGTCCATATGATATAAACAATCACTTCTTTATCAATGCTTAAGTAATAACATCTTACTTTGCACCCCCAACTTGGTGATGATATTCTGTATACACACATCGCCACCAGTAGTGGGAGACTTGATCAGCAGAGGACAATTCTTGTTTGTAGAGGCTTCTGCATCCCATAAATCTAGATGTACTCTTTAGATAGGTCATGTACATGCTGGCAATCAAATTACATCTGTGATGGGGACTATCTGTGACCCTTGCACATGCTCAGTCCTACTCTGCCCAGTCTCTGCAGGCCGCCATGTGTTCTTGAGCATGCGCAAAACAACCACAGAGCTCCAGCACTGAACCTACTCCCGAACTCGTGATGGAAGTGTGAGTCCTTTCATATAGCAAGTCCTACACCACCAATAATAAGTAATAATAAATGGAAATACTCAGTATATAATACAAAGGCCCCTATTAAATTGAGCAATTTTAGTTACTGGAGCTCGTAAAGTAGCCCGTTGCTATTCAATTGGCGTCTTTTAGCGAGCCGCAAATGATCTGCGTGTTACAGGCTGAAAATCCCTGCGGTTGTCAAAATCGTAACTCCAACCCATCTAAGCCTTTGATCCTTCAAGCCCATAAATGTTACATTCCCAAATCGCTATTCAATTGCTAGAATTCCTCAAGCTCGCAATTGTTTTCACGCCGTAAATGGCAAATGTAGAAGAAAATCCTACGAGTACCAGATAGGACTCGCAAGGGGGTTAAACACCTGATTGTAGCACTGTACATGCAAATCGAAAATTAATACTGCACTTTAAAAGATGGGGAACGCAACAAAAGACATTAGAATTAATTGCACAACAGTCTCAAGTTCGCAAATCTACAATCAAAATGTTTTTTTTTAAATCTTTGATATAACACGGAAATAAATCTCAGGAATCAAGGAGTTAACACATATCAGGTTACACACATGGACTAGAACATTTCCTTCCTTCATTTTTATTATTTTGTACATTGCCGGATTGCGAGTCTGATCGCACATCGGACCCCTAAACACTAATTAATTGTGGTTTAACCTCCATGTTTTACTAACCTCATGATGACGGTCTCATTTACTATTGGCTGTTTCTAGATCATGATCATGCTCTGAAATGCTACTTACGGGTGCATGGTTTACGGTTTAGGCTTTCAGCCAGATAGCTGCGGGCTTGATCAATTGAATCACTCCGTAACTGTTGCAAATTTCAAGCCTGCAGACTTACAACCTATATAATGTTAACTGCGGGCTTGCAATTGATTAGGGCCAAATTGTAGTAAAAATCATACTTTCTTTTTATATGTACCATTAGAATATTATTATAATACAATCCAAACTTAACATTTCTATCAAGTTTTATAAAAGTTATAATATAATAATAATATTCACTTGGCATATAAATGCTCACCATTACTTTAGTTTTCCTGGTCCATCGTCTCATCAGTAATCACTGAAGAACCAATAAAGTTCCATATTTAAAATAAACTCTTTTGAAGAACTGCACTTCATAATGGACAGGCTGTTTTTTGTTAAATATAGTACAATAATAAAGTCTTTAACACTTTTCATACACAATTATGCTGCAGTGGAATCTACCATTTTGGTTTCTACTAATCTATTTGCTCAGATGAGAGGAAACTTCCAATGCAGAGGATGCTACCATCTTCACAGTGGGAATATGGCAGCTACAACTGCTTATTAGTTTATAAGAACACACCCTCCTAAAAGAGCAGCTGAGAAATGCAACTCGGAAGAGAAAATGTCTATAAAAACAATTGTGTATAAAAGTTAAATATTTAAAGTCTGTCATTTTTTTATTCAAAGTTGATTTTTTTAATTATTTTTATTACGTTTTTTAAAATGGACATATAGAAAAAATGAGACTACAGTGGTCCTTTAAATAAATCTGATAATGTGTAAAATATTTTTTTACAAAGTAATAAATCAGACCTTTTATTTTTGACTATTGTATTAAATGTTGTTTTTATGGCAGCGGTTATTGTGAATTTATTCCTAGAATTTGAAAACCTAAGAATTGGAGGAACTGTGTATTCAGATAATATCTCTATTATGTTTTGTTGAAAAACTGATACTTTGAGTAGCTACGTGAGAATAGTACTGGGTTCAGAGCAAGCCCCAATAGGATAAACTTCCCCCTCAGGCTACAGGCAGACTATCAGTGAAGATGGAATTACATGTGACACAAGAAAAGTCTCATAAATTGTATATTTCCTCTAAAAATTCTGTTATGCTCAAAACTTACATAGCTACCAGTGTAGTAGTTTGTAATAATGGTTAGTTTGTTACATATTTTAGAAAGTTATCTACAATGGTCCTTTAAGTCAATATCAGTTCTAGAACTAAATTCGTGATTATAATTCTGCGTCGGACAAAAGGCAACATTTCCATTGCTAATCGGATTCTCCTATTACTGCTGTTTATTTACTATAATAATGATTATATCATTGGCTGGTTCATTTTCTTTCATTTACAATTTTTAGGGGTGATGTGTGCGTATATAAATTAACCTGTAATTATCCCTCTGTTGGCTTTTGTCTGTGTTTGGGAAATAACCTCCATTTTTAGGACAACTGAGAGCTGTCTCTGTCTTCTTGCTTCTTATAGATAATTACTATCTTCCCCTATTATTTTAAACTAGCCTTGTCATAGCCACATGAGCTGACACTCTGAAGCGGCTTTTATGGCTGAAACACTTCAGCACATCTCAGTGTAAATTAGCAGGCCAGCTCCTTTTGAAGCTGGTGTTAGTGGAACTCCTATTTACTAGATGTGATGTGCTTAAAGGTTTGCTATTGATGTACAGACCCAGCAGAGGCCTTTATCGCTCGCGCTGTACCATTCTCTCCTAGAAATAAATGGCCTCACTGAAAGGCATGTTTTGGACTACGACTGCAATTTACCAGCTAAGCACCTCATAACAGGATACTTGAGAAATACCTTTATGCCTCAATCTCCTTTGTATGATTTTTCCCATTCACTGCTAACATCTCCTATATTGACCAGAACCAGCAAGATCTGTTTGTACCTGGACCGGTCTTACAAAATAAATATAATGAATCCTGTATAATTACTACATTATCGTTCAAACACTAAAAGAACTGTGCAAAGGTTTTTTTTTCCATTTATGTAACTAATTTGGAACCGTAGCATAGTTAATTTTACTTGATTAAAAATATAGATATTCAATAACTCTTTTTCAGCAACTTCTCAGTCTATGGAATTCTCTTAAATGACCACCATCTTTAGGAAAGGACGTCACATGCTTATGAGCTATATAACAAACACCATCAATGACTATGGGCATAAAATTATTTTTAGAGAAAATCCAGGATTTACAGGAGGTCCCTGGAGAACAGACGACCCGACTTACAGACGAACCATACTTAAGAACGGGCTCCCAAGGATTTTTGTATGAATTTGTTTTTATGTTCTGTTTGTTTGAATTAAAAGAAAGGGATATTATTATTATTATTATTATTATTATTATTACTACAATATTACATTGTATTATGAGCCATTATAGTATTGTTATTATTATTATTCATCAGGGATCCAAGTTACATACAAATCCAGTTTAAAGACGTTCTCAGGAACGTTATCTCATCCTTAACCTGGGGGTTCACCTATATTACTAGACACAAATATGAGCCATTATAATATTATTATTATTCATCAGGATCCATGGTACATACAAATCCGACCTAAAGACTTTCTCTGGAACATATCTCGCTCATAACCCGTGGGCCATTTGTATAGCTAAATGTTCTTGAGGCATGTGGTTTCCATCTAATCTACCAGTAGCAGATAATAACTACCTATTACCAATGAGAAACAACTGAAGAAGGTAAAGGTGCCGAAAAAAATACAATATTTTTATTGCACAGTTTGCATATTTAAGTTGAATAATATAATTATTATGGTTCCATTATAAATGCCAAAGGATCACATACACTTGTTGCATTAACACAGTGGATACATGCCCAATTTCTTTATTAGTTTTTTAAAATGTCTTGGCTTTTAAGTAGTTTTTAAAGTAAACATAAATGTATGCATTGATGGCATGCAAGTTGACTATTGCCTGTCTTGGATATCCAAAAATACTTAAACCACATCCTTAAGGACACGTATGTATCCCAGATGAGACATTTGAGCTGTCCATGGTGCTGGCTGAAATAGCTCCAGCAGCAGCAGGATAACTCTATTGAGCCTGTGATTCAATCAAGCCTTTATTTAGAAACCTAATCAAATGTAAGAGAGAAGATTACGTTGTACTTCTGAATATATAACAATCTTATTTTAGCCACCCACATAACAACAGTATAATAGTGTCCCTGGCTATTAGCGCTTTGCACAACACAGGTGGTACGAAGCATGTTGCAGAAGGTGAAAGTGTCTTTGTTTCTTGACAAATAAGACATTTTGTTGGACCTCATTAATTGAACATTCTTTCTCCTACAGCGTGACCTCAATATGACTGCCCTTTAGTGATGTGTCGGCTCCCTTTATTAATTTAAATAGAATGGGTTGCTTTTCTTGTCTTCAATTACCATTGTTGTCAGTTAACCCCTCTCACTAGCTATACAATAAACATGGCCAGCAAAGCCTTGGTAAGTGTAGGCTAGTTCCCTTTGTGATCCATGTAAAATCTTCTAAGTTCTTAGTGTCAAGTGGTTCAACTAATCTAATGCACACCACGGAAAAGCTGGTGGTTGCCTCCCATTAAGTGCCTGGACCTGATTATCTGCCCATGATCTCACTGAGGGCCTCATTTAATTGCAATTTGGCCAACTGACTAGGGCTCTATATAAGCACAGAGAATATTTTTTTTACAGATGTTTTGAGTGGTGAACTTCTATCCAAAAGCAAGGTCTTCACTAACTAAAAACTTCTGTAAATAAATATGCTCTGTGCTTGTATAGAGCCCTATTCAATTGACCAAATCAAAATTGAATGAGGCCCTGAGGGTTTATGATATAAGTACAACTCCCCAATTAGGAGAATAACATTTAGATTGTGCTAATTTTCCATATGTAGTAGATTCCTTATAAAGATAATAAGTGGCGATCAAAGTTATATTTTAATTTTCTTTAAGAATTTTTGGTTTATAATATAAAATTCAGAATGTAGTAGATTCCTTATTAAGATGATAAATTGCAATCTAAGTTATATTTTAATTTTCTTTCTTTAAGAATTTTTGGCTCATAAAATACAAGTTACTGTTGATCTAAAGCTGTTATTAAAGCAATAGATCCACTAGTAATAATCTGATATATATCCAATCCGGAACAAATACAAGTTGAATCTGTAACATTGCTTCGGATTTATTCATTCATAGGGGTATAAATACAAAGGGTCTCATTCAATTGCGATTAGGCCAATTGAATAGGGCTCTATATAAGCACATAGCATTTTTTTACAGACGTTTTGCGTTAGTGAAGACCTTGCTTTTGGATAGAAGTTCACTAACTAAAAACTTCTGTAAAAAAATATGTTATGTGGTTATATAGAGCCATATTCAATTGGCCAAATCGCAATTGAATGAGGCCCAAAATATTTAGAAACAGGTAGATTTTATAGGAACCAGGATATGGTGCTCCTATGAGTGGATTCATAGATACATATTGTGCCTCTGCAAAATATTTAGGAACCAGAAGTACACATTTTAAGGGCCAAGACTCCCAGAGGTCTATGGTTGTTTTGCCCTGCTCATGCATATTTTGCCAATTTGAAATATGTTAAGTGATATTTGTAATTAATTGCACATTAATTAAGGCTTGTACATCTCCATTTAAGGAGGTTTCCTAATACATATAAATTCATAGAGATTATAAGTAATATCCTGATCTCTCAGAGGCTTCCTAATACAGTAGACTCTCAATTATCCGGCACCCATTGGGATTGGTAGATGCCGGATAAATGAAGTTTGCTTGCAAGTTACTATTAAAAGAGACATAGATTAGCTGCACATAGGATGCTCTGCTAAGTATATTTGTTAGTGAGGGCTGTTCTAGCAGCAGCAGCAGCTTTCACTCCTCACTTACACACCGGTACGTTGGGCTGGAAGGTGCAGTGCTGACCCCGGGGAATGTAACGCCGACACTGCCCTGGCTCAGTCACTCATGCCTGTCTGCTCCCAGGTAACAATGAATTGTAGAGACATACAGTGGATGACATCTAGGTGCCTGTAATCATTTTGTGGCATCACAACCTGGCATTTGTTGAGCCCTGTAAATTTTTTTTTTTTTAAAGTACAGTATTTAATTTTTTTTTTGGTTGTTTGAGAATCTACTGTACATACAAAATCATTGAGAAATAAGTAATTTCTTGATCACTCAGAGGCTTCCTAATACATACAAAATGATAGAAATTATAAGTACT
Organism: Discoglossus pictus; assembly: GCA_027410445.1. NCBI lineage: Eukaryota > Metazoa > Chordata > Amphibia > Anura > Alytidae > Discoglossus > Discoglossus pictus. Next base: position 103,191,676 of record CM050171.1, on the reverse strand, counting down.
TTCATGATCAGGAAGAGGCTCCTAATACATACAAAATCATAGAGAAATAAGTAATATCTTGATCGCGCAAAGGCTTCCTAATGCATACAAATTCATAAAGAATATAACTAATATCTTGATCGCCCATGTACATTGGTGGAAAATAAAGGCTATTGACTGATATCCCAGATTCTGCAGTGCCAAAAGGTTATTAATAAGTACGCGGCACATAGATTAATGGGCTATCGTACAAAGGAGCGTTGGACTCGGAGATAAGATATAACCAGGAGGAAATGCATTAGCCCTTTCAAGTCTTGGTTCTTTCCATGTTTGATGATTATTACTCTTTTATTCTAGATAAAATGAAATAGAAAATATATATATAAAAGAAAGAATTCTCGAGCCCTCTGCCCTCGTGTGTGAATAGAGAGTGGAGAGAAGTGTCCACGGGGCAGGCATCGCATTCTCTGCTAAATAGGTCGCTAAAACAAGCAAGAAGTGAACTAGCTCCTGGTTCATAGACTCCCCCCTTCCTTATTCACCCCTCAGCACCCTTTCATTACATTCAGCACCCCCCATGCCTCCCCTCCTTCTTTGCTCATTTGTCTTCTCACTAATGTACTCTGTGAATAGCAAAGTGAAGATAGAGAGGAGCTGGTGTAACATGTGGCTGAGACTCCTCGCTACCCCCCTCCCTCCATGTAATTGATGGGGAAGGCTGCTGTTCACTTGATGATTTCAGGCCTTTTTACAGGTTTTAACAAGCCTGATGCTTTTAATAGCACTTTGAGCACCGTCTCTTTAGCTGGCGCTCTCTCTTTTTAAAGCAGTTTTAACTCGGCTCTTTCTGTCACTAATGCCTGAAATCTGCCCTCCCTTTAATCATTGGCAGGTCAGCCAGCAAACAAGCGAAAAAAAACCCACACTCAATTACTGGATGCAACGCAATCAGCCAGAGAAGAAAGGGAGAAAGTGAAGGAGAGAGAGGGGAATAAAGCTGGAGAACAGTTTGCTTCATTTTTTCTTGCAAGCACTAAAAAATTTACTTCAGAGGTTCAAAGTAGAAAAAAAAAAATATAAAGAAGCTGAAATGTTCCTGAGATCTCAAAGATTTTTCAAAGCTGTTTTATCCTCCAGCCAGTTTTTTAAGGTTGTTTTTTTTTTTTTTTTGCCAGAGTGGGTTAAGGACACCTTGGAAGGACCAGTCAAAATGGTCTTAATACAATTGGTATAACTAGACTGTAACATTACTTATTCTGAGATTATATTAAAGGGCCGGTATATGCTTTTTCATATTTAAGCTATAATTTATTTACTCAAAAATATATTATTGACCTTTTATTTACGTATCCTTTGGGTGCTTAACACCCCTTTGCTTATATCATCAAAAAATAACTTTGTTTGGATACCTATGATCCTAGACAATGCCGATTAATGTATAAAAAGAGCACTTTTTATACATTTTCGGCATTGTCTAGGATCATAGGTATCCAAATAAAGGTATTTTTTGATTATCTCATTTATTTACCAATTATATTTAAAAATATGCGTGCAAACAGTAACAATGCAAAGCTACAGCGGGAATTATCATAGCACAGTTTATCTCATCATTTCTCTGAGCAATACTAAAAGTAGGTGAAATATTTCAATTGAGATACTATTGATTGGGCTGTCTAGGTAAGGCTTGAGTAGTGCTCAGGACAATCATAGAGGTGGGGAGTGGAACACTAACAGCCATTAAAGAAATCAGCTATCTTTAAAATATATTTTCTGGCTAAAGCTTTGATTTGCCACTGTGTCCATGTTTATGTTGATTAATGGAGAACTAAAATATAGGCTTAACATGAAAATTGCTTACATTGGTCCTTTAAGGTAGAAAATTGTCAATAAAATTATACATGTAACTAGAAGACCGTTGGGTTCCCCGATGGTCCAGTGGTTAGGATTTGGTGCTTTCAATGCTACAACCTGGGTCCAGATCCAGTCAGGGAACCAAGAGGTCACACCACCCTGAAGCCAAGCAGGGTTAGGCCTAGTCATTACTTGGATGGTAGACCAACTAGGAATACCAGGAGCTGTATGCGGTGGCCCACTGGAGAAGGATTTGGCAAACCAAGTGGATCAGCATGACCATGGACATATAGACGTGCCTGGTGTGTTATGGTCCATGAGGTCATGGAGAGTCGGAAACAACTGAACAACAAATAAAAAGGAAAGCTTTAAAAAAATGTTGAAGATGGCAAAAAAAAAAAAAGCAGAAGTTAACTGAGGCCAGTGATCTACCGAAGAAGTAATAAAAAAAAAAATAAGTCACCCATATGGCAGATCTGCTGGCACTTTCCACTCTTCCTTTTTTATTTTCCCTACTCCAACCCCTTTTCTCTCCTAATATCAGCATACATGAGGATTTCCAGTTACATATGGCCCACATGCATTGGTGACTGGCCATTTAACCTGATGATGTTCCTTCCTGTCCATTTGTGCTGGTGGAATTCAATATGCAGTGGTGGCTGCATTTCTAATATGGGCATGAGCTGCGCAAAACTTACCAAGAGCAGCAATGACTCATGTAGATGGCAGCATCTGGCCCTGTGGCCGAGGTTCCCAACCTCGGTCACAGAAAACTGTTCAGCCAACATCAGCAACTCACAGGCACTTTCACTTACTCAACCCTGTTTTGGAGTCTCAAGGGAACTTAAGTTATCTCACATTAACATCCGCAAGTGAATATCTTTGTTCTTAAAGCTATACCACATTCCAAACTAAGTGCTAAAGGACGAATTGTTGAAGTTCTTTACCTTATGACATTGTACAATCCCACATTTTAGTTTAGGTATAAAGATAATTCTTCAAACTCCTAACAGTTGGCCAGAAAGTCAAATCAGTACATCGGTGTAATATATTGTTGTTGAGTTGTATCTGACTCTCCATGACCCTACGTACTGCAGCACACAAGGCACTGGTTGTGCATATCCATATGGTTATCTTGGAAAAGATAATGGAGTTTGTTGCCAGTTGCTATTCCAGTGGACTGTGCTTTGTCTGACCTCTCTGCTATGACCTGCCCATCTTGGGTGACCATACATGGTAAAGCTCACAACTTCTTAGAAATACACAAGCCCCTTCACCACAACAAGGTAGCGATCCAGACATGGAGTAATATATTTGATACAATATATATTGCATTATACGGTATTAATGATCATTTCATATACATATTCATCAGAACTATGCAATGCAGCACATTTTAAGATGTAATGTATACATACATTTTATAACACAAAATAATTAACTTACCTGATGGTTTCTGAGAGCTTCTGAGTTTTTGTTATGTTTTGATTTGTATTTACCTTAGCCTGGAACTTATCTTATGTACAGCGCTACAGAATATGTCGGCGCGTCATAAATAAACATTATTAATAATAATAATAATAATAATAATAATAATAATAGTTGTCCCTGCTCACTGCCAAAAGGAATAGTATTGATGCTTCCCTCTTTGCTAGCAGAGCAGTGACTAGCTCTTACTCTAAAAACTTTATTATCATCATAAAAACTCTTTATTTTATTGCACACAAAGTTATTGAAATCATCTTGTTGATAACATTATCAGGTTTCTGTTGGTTCATACATATGTGGATGTGTTCATATACATTTGCCTGTCTACATGGATATAACAAAGATGGGAATATTTTAGTTTTAGTTATGTTACATACATGGCCAACACATTTTGGGCCTCATTCAATTGCGACTTGGCCAATTGAATAGGGCTCTATATAAGCACAGAGCATTTTTTTTTACAGAAGTTTTTAGTTAGTGACCTTCTATCCAAAAGCAAGGTCTTCACTAACTAAAAACCTCTGTAAAGAAAATATGCTATGTGCTTATAAAGAGCCCTATTCAATTGGCCAAATTGCAATTGAATGAGGCCCTTTGTGATTATTAGTATTTAGGATAGCCTTGGACATGCTTGAATTCTTTTACTTTCGCTGGAAGGGTGTGACATTTATCTACCATATTTTCTTTAGATAGTACTCTACACATTACCTCTAAATATTATATACTCTTATTATAAATATTACCTATTGAACATAGAATTTTTTACTAATAAAGATCATTGTATGTATGACAAAGTATTAATTAATCAGTGCATAATATTAATCAGTTGAATTATATAAACATATCTTGATTGGCAAGCGATGGACGTTTAAGAATCATCTAATAATTATCTGAAAAACATCATATTTGTTTGGACTATATATGCACCCAGATATGGTAGAGTATATTGTCTGACATTCATAGGAATATTGGATTTGGAGTGAAAATATGTGTTGGGATAATGAAAAGTCCACTCATAAACTCAGGCTGAAGGTCTAAGGTCAGGGTCTGGTTTCAGAAGATGGCTGGATGGATAGATATGTTTAGAGATATGAGATAACATTTGGCTTCTATCACTGCTTCTTGTACATCTTCTTGGATGTCAGTCATTTATTTCCTACAGAGTTGCCACCTGGAGAGCTTGCTTTGACCCCTAAGATCTCCAAACCATCTATGTATCCTCAGTGCAGACAGGAGAGGGAGGGCACTCGAAACACAAGTCACATATGGCCACTGTCCAGACGGCCTAAGGTGTGATGGTGATGCAGGGGACAAAGTTCAAGTCCTCGCTCCTGCCAGGGTCAGCTTTTCTTTGTTGACGTTGCAGACAGTACCAGAAGGTGAATGGCAAACTTAGGGAGCTGAGCATTCAAAGGTCAAAACTCAAAGCCATTAGGACGAGGACTTGGCATGTGGACCCAGATAAAACACGCCAAGTGAAAGGTCATCAAACCTAACCTCCACAAACATCTATCCGTACAGAATTGACTAGGTAATGAATACCCAAAGACATTCAAGTTACCCATTGAGCCTAAATGGACACTAAAAAGGTCCATGATATTTGTAATTGATTGTTACTTACAAAAAAAAATCTAATTTAGTGTTAGATAATTGATCTTGAATATTGTATTTTTAAGCTAGAAATAACTTTTCCAGTTCATTTCTTTGATTCATCAGTGGTCATTATAGAACTCATAGTAGGTTATGACTAACACGAAGAGCATGCCCAATTGGTTGAAGCCTAAAATCTCAGAGTCTTCTAAGAGTCAACAAACAATTTCAAATATTCCTATTTATAAGTAAAGTTTACATTTTTACTCTTAAATCTAAAGCAATTGTATTTTTACATTGTTAATAATTTAATTTAATCTGTATAGTAAACACTGTAATTTAATCAACTGTCGCCATTGATGAATTTATAAAACAAATAAATAAATAAAACATCTACTTGGCAGAGAAGGTCCAAAAGGTGAACTGGAAGTTTTGCATTTCAACATATCATATCCACAATATTTTGGGGGATTATTCCACATATCACAACAATTTTATGGAAGGGGTACTTTGTCACATTACATATAAGTAGAGCTATTTTTATATCACTGGTGTCAGTAGGCAAGATGCTTATTTAGGGCCTCATTCTATTAGCGGCCGCAGCCGTTGCGGGGCCGCAAGGACCGGCCGCAAGCTATTCGGCTATTCTATTCCCCTCCGGCTGGGGATTCCGGCAGGCTTGCGGCCGGTGCCTTGCTATCTCTTGCGGCCGCTCGCGCCAGAGGAAAGCCTTTGATCTAAAACGGCCGCAAGAGTTTTGCAATTCAATTGCTCCGGGAAACCTCTCTGCAAGGCTAAAAACGAGCCGCAGTTACTTGCAGGAAAAAGGTCTCGCTAGCACCAATTAAGCACATAAAATAGCTCAAATAAAGCCATCCTGCACTTTGAGAAGACTATAAAGTGATATTCGGTGTTAGAAAAAATAGCACATAATTACCCTATAGTCAAATCCGTAAAATATTTTATTTTTAATATACGTAAAATATCCATGTAAAAAGTCCAGAGTGCTTGGAGCACCTCAGACACGCCCACGCCGCAGCCGGAAAATAAACAGTTAATTCGAACTCAGGTTTGGGCTGATGTGCAAGGTTGAGAGTGGGTTCCTTTTAATCCTCATGTCCCCCAATATGATCCCTAGCATTTACAGAGCTGTACAGTGCAGGCTTGAATTTATTTTTGAGTTTTTAGATTTCACAGCTTACGGCCGGTTTCAAGATATGCGGCCGGCCGTAAGAGGAGATCCTTGCGGGGCCGTATAATAGAATCGCAAGTTAAATGAACCCCCGCAAGGAATCGCAGCCTTACGGCCGATTTACGCCCGGTAATAGAATGAGGCCCCCAGAGTTTAGGCTGTGTTAGGCACCCACTTCCTCCAATGTAATTCAGATTTACCAGATGTATTTGTGGGCTTTTAGACCAAAGTGTCACTGTATAATGACATGCCAGTGCATCCAAACACACTTCTCCATTGTCCTGTATTGGCTGCTGCCCTCTGATAATGGGCTGCCCTAGGTCTCAGCATCATAGGTATAAGCAGAAACACAACACTGATACACTGATATATAGAAGTGTAAGTGTGTATATATATATATATATATATATATATATATATATATATATATATGTATATATATATCAACAGTAAATCAGATAGTGTCAGGAACACTTTCAAACATGGATAAGTCTCTGCATATGGAAGTGGTGCTCTGTGACAATGTCTGCTGCCCCCTGGAAATGTGCTGTCCTACGTCCAAACTCTCTTTCCCCTCCATAATTTGTAAACTACTGAATGTAAGTGGTCCGTTGCCCTAAGTGGCGCACAGACAGAGAATCAGGGTTAAAGAATGAAAAGAGAGAGGGAACTGAAACAGAAAGTAGGGAAGAATAGAGGATAAACAGTAGACGAGAATGGTTGAAACAAACAAATGAGAACAGAGAAGGAAGACAGGATAATATAGTAGAGTTTGCTAAAATTAAGATTTCTCTAAAACTATTTTTATGCTCATGGATTATACTGTATATCTGCTATTGCTAAACTTTTATATACTTATATACTAAAATACAATACTTTGAACATATCTAACAGAGAAAGACTATATGCAGCACTAGATATAGACTATCACGTTACAGGGAATGCACAGCCTATCAGGGGAGATAATAAGATTTCCCAGGACATGGCTGTGATTGGTTGAACAGCCAGCACTGGATTCTCAATGTGTGAAGAAATCACGTGGGAAGGAGCATCATATATTACGTGCTTTCCAATGGGAGAGCTTTATTTTAAGATTAATAAATAAAAAAAAAGCCTTATATCAACCCTATAATAATATATTAAGAATCAAACATGTTTGGTAAGAAACAGAGCTATCCTGAACATGGAACAAAGTAAAGGAATATTTTTATGCTTTAAAACAGAACACGGACAGCCTGGATAGGCAAAGCTATCAAATAAAATCATTTGAAATAACTCACTATTCATATTGTATATACATGTTTATGTAACTGCAGTCTCTAAAGCCATCACAACACTGGGGGATATTGCCTTTGCTTCATACTGAAGGAGTTAATCTCACAGCATCTTTGTGCACGCTTCCTCTTACCATCATATATGTTAATATTGCTGTAACTATGAGTATTTATTACCCTCTCCTGTTCCTTTTTACAAGCAGGAGAGAATCTTTTACACAAATGGGGGAGTTTAGCATCTGTCTAGGGCACTTTTGCTATAATTGACTTTAAACATAACTTTTGTTTGTGGCAGTTTTAAAACACATCATTAAATCCAAAATCGCTAAATTATTACCTGATTTCCTGCCAAGAGCACCACGTGTGGGGAATACTGTCTTGTTCTACTGAATCTACATTTATTATTATTATCATATCCCGTGCTCGCCCCACCCCAAACACACCTCACAGACTGAGGTACATCTCCAGCCCCCCCGACCCCCACTATATCTGTGTCTCCAGCTGTCAGAAGCGATCCAGATGTTGGTAGACACAAACAACTAATTGCTATAGGAAACATCTGGAGCAAGGCCTGGCTTGGACATATCCCCGTGCATCCCTCTGTTCTGCCACATGTCATATACTACATTATCTGCAGTATAGATCTATGTATAATGCAGCAATATCTGTCAGGTTTTATGATAATATACAGAGCACTGCACTCCATAAGCTCAACCTCAAAGAGTTTACAATGAAGCACTGCTGTTTGAGGCACGTGGAGATATAGTGATGTAGCAAGGTTTTATAAAGAGGTGACACTGTATTTCAGATTTCTATACAGCAATAGCTGGTATAATAAAAACACATTATATCTCACTGAATTTGTTACAGACAGTTTGAATGAATATACTGGCATAGCCGACAAGCCGCATCCATTTCACATGATGCACTGTTATTTTCACAGAGTTCACAGCTCTGGTATTGCCCATATAAATCCCCTATTAATCTTTGTGAATGTCAGTGACTGGCAAGTCAAGCCCTACACAGCCTGTTCTTGGGTTCAGGTCCGCTTCTGTCCTATCTCTATAGCCAACAACTGCAAGAATGATTCAATATTATCTCCCCAGTGGTATCTTGTTCTATAGCACCAGTGTGGCCATTGTGCATGTACCCTGTACAGCTGCCAATGGACCACAGCACACTAGGCACATCTATCGTTATGTATCTGGTAATGCTTATCCATAAGGTTTTCTTGGAAAAGTGGGTTGCCAGTGGTCTACTGGACCGTAATTTGTCTGACCTCTCTGCCATGACCTGCCCATCTTGGGTCACCCTACATGGTATAGCTCACAGCTTCATTGAAGTACATAAGCCACTTCACCACAACAAGGTAGCAATCCAGAAGTGGGAACCCTTTACAGTACTATGTTACAATTACCAGAGTGCCATCGCCATATTCTGTTGTGTTATTATTGCACCTTGTAGCTTTTATCAGTGTCATTTGGCATTGTGTAAAGTGCTATAGTGAAACATTGCAAAGCAGTGTTAAGACAGGATATCTTGTGATATTTTTATGCAGATCCCACATAAGACATTTTTATAGGCTTTCAGCCTTATTAAATTGCGATTTGGCCAATTGAATAGGGCTCTATATAAGCACAGAGCATATTTTTTTTTACAGTTTAAGTTTTAGTTAGTGAAGACCTTGCTTTTGAATAGAAGTTCACTAACTAAAACCTTCTGTAAATAAAATATGCTCTGTGCTTATATAGAGCCCTTTTTAATTGGCCAAATCGCAATTTAATAAGGCTGTTAATCTGCCCTACAGTGCTCTTCTGTTATGTTCTACAATGTAATCATATGTATCTCCCCCAATATGTCTAGTTTGTACATTCTACGGCAGGGATCTGCAAAATTATAAAATGTATTTCAAAGCTGTATATATATATATAGTCAATAAGCATTATACAGTAGAACTGACATTGCAAGTTGTACATTAATTACATTTACAACTTTAAAGGGGTGGAGCTACCAGTGGTGCAGGGGGTATACTGCACCAAGGCCCTCCTCTGGAGGGGCCCAGTGCTGTGTAAATGTATTTTTGGCATTTGTATTTTTTTCCTGTAGTGCAGTGGCCCCCCAATCTGGCCCAACTCACCACAACCCCCCTATTTAAAAAGAACATTTCAACTGAAGCTCCAATAGCTGGCAGTGTATATATTACTGTAGTGTAGTGTAGGATCCGACCACCCCTCGGCCGCTCCAGAAACTCTATCCATAGAGGATTTCTCCTGAATGTGAAGGGAGAGCGTCCTGGAGCTGTGCTGAAGGCAGAGGAGCTTCACGCAGGTAGAAGGTAAGGGAAAGGGAGCAGCTATGGAAAAAGGAGCAGTTATGGAAAGAGGTCTTGAGGTGGGAGCATCTATGGGAGAGAGTCTTGGGCAGGGGTGCTGTTTTTCTTTTTGCACTGGAGCCCTCCATTCTCTAGCTTCACCACTGCGTCTCTCTTACACATCAGTTATTGGACAGAAAACAGGAGGAACAGGAAAAAGAGAATAGGATCTGTTACAGACTGAAAGAGAATGATTTAAGGAAAAAGGTGATTTCCCTTAAAATATGGAGTTTTTTTAGGTTTTATTCTGCCTAAGCCCCTTCATATTTCTGCATCCCAACGACCCAGTTACTTCTCCTCCTCTCCTCTTGCTATATCCCAGTTATAAGTTATATGTGTCTGTGTACGTAAACAGTAAGTCAGAAAGTGCAAACTACACTTACAGACATAGTATTCTCTGGATATAAAAATGTATTTGCATATTCCATTGCATTGGTTTTAGGCAGTGTGCTGGACACCAAAAATGTGCCACCCTAGGCGTGGGTCTCATGGGCCTTGGCTGAAACACACCCATGCTGGGAGGCATACTGTATTTTTCCGTGTATAAGATGGCCCCATGTATAAGACGACCCCTGTTTTCTGTAGGCATATTGCCAGAAAACAACCATGCCCTGCTAGCAGACCCACTCCATGCGCTGATATCCAGTCCATCTCCATGCCCTGCTAGCAGACCCACTACATGCCCTGATGTCCAGTCCCTCTCCATGCCCTGCTAGCTACCCCCTCTCCATGCCCTGCTTGCCACCCCGTCTCCATGCCCCGGTAGTGTGGCTGTCCTTGTGATGTGTGCTTGTGTTGTGTGTGTCTGTGGGGCTTGTCCCTGATACTGTGTGAGGCTCTGCGGGGGGTGGCCGGGGAGCTGGGACAGGAGTGGCCACAGGTCAGGGTGTCCTGAGAGGCGGCCGATCCAAGGGCTGGGGGAGCAGTGGAGGGACTGAGGGGATAGAGCCTGGAGCAAGGGCTGGAGAGGAGCAGGGAGAGCAGTGGAGGGACTGAGGGGATAGAGCCTGGAGCAAGGGCTGGAGAGGAGCGGGGAGAGCAGTGGAGGGACTGAGGGGACAGAGCCTGGAGCAAGGGCTGGACAGGAGAGGGGAGAGCAGTGGAGGGACTGAGGGGATAGAGCCTGGAGCAAGGGCTGGAGTGGAGCGGGGAGAGCAGTGGAGGGACTGAGGAGATAGAGCCTGGAGCAAGGGCTGGAGAGGAGCGGGGAGAGCAGTGGATGGACTGAGGGGATAGAGCCTGGAGCAAGGGCTGGAGAGGAGCGGGGAGAGCAGTGGATGGACTGAGGGGATAGAGCCTGGAGCAAGGGCTGGAGAGGAGCCGGGAGAGCAGCGGAGGGACTGATGGGATAGAGCCTGGAGCAAGGGCTGGAGAGGAGCAGGGAGAGCAGTGGATGGACTGAGGGGATAGAGCCTGGAGCAAGGGCTGGAGAGGAGCCGGGAGAGCAGCAGAGGGACTGATGGGATAGAGCCTGGAGCAAGGGCTGGAGAGGAGCGGGGAGAGCAGTGGAGGGACTGAAGGGACAGAGCCTGGAGCAAGGGCTGGAGAGGAGCGGGGAGAGCAGTGGAGGGACTGAAGGGACAGAGCCTGGAGCAAGGGCTGGAGAGGAGCGGGTAGAGCAGTGGAGGGACTGATGGGATAGAGCCTGGAGCAAGGGCTGGAGAGGAGCGGGGAGAGCAGCACAGGGACTGATGGGATAGAGCCTGGAGCAAGGGCTGGAGAGGAGCCGGGAGAGCAGCGGAGGGACTGATGGGATAGAGCCTGGAGCAAGGGCTGTAGTGGAGCGGGGAGAGCAGTGGAGGGATTGATGGGATAGAGCCTGGAGCAAGGGCTGGAGAGGAGCGGGGAGAGCAGTGGAGGGACTGATGGGATAGAGCCTGGAGCAAGGGCTGTAGTGGAGCGGGGAGAGCAGTGGAGGGACTGATGGGATAGAGCCTGGAGCAAGGGCTGGAGAGGAGCGGGGAGAGCAGCAGAGGGACTGATGGGATAGAGCCTGGAGCAAGGGCTGGAGAGGAGCCGGGAGAGCAGCGGAGGGACTGATGGGATAGAGCCTGGAGCAAGGGCTGGGGAGGAGCGGGGAGAGCAGTGGAGGGATTGATGGGATAGAGCCTGGAGCAAGGGCTGGAGAGGAGCGGGGAGAGCAGTGGAGGGACTGATGGGATAGAGCCTGGAGCAAGGGCTGTAGTGGAGCGGGGAGAGCAGTGGAGGAAATTAGACAGTGCCACCTAGTGTCTCACTCCGAGCTGTATTCCGTGTATAAGACGAGCCTCCCGCCAATTAAAAGGTCCAAATTTAGTAAAAAAGGTCGTTGTATACACAGAAAAAAATGTTATATTGTTGTTTTTTTTTAAGCATTTCTGGTTTTACACTCCCTTTAAACTTTCATTGAAGTTATACATTTTCTTAAATTGAAATTATTTTTAGGCAGCATGTACATATCATAAAAATGCAATAGCTTTATTAAAATTGCAGAGGCAACTTTTACAAATATTCTAGAACAGGCCCCTCAACTGCTAAGGTCATTGATCAAACTAAAATGGCTTAGAGCCTTCTATAGTAAAAGATAAGCATTTGAAAACATTATTTTATGCTTCTGCTGAACTCCTATGATATACTGGTTGGAGTTGTGTGTGTGAGAGAGAGGGACATTTACATTTCTAAAGCATTGTAGTTGCATCTTCCTGCATTTGGGCCAGTAAGGCCAAAAGGGTGTGGTATCAACTTCGCTCTGATGCAATTATCTAACAAAGCCCTCTGATTTCTCCCTGTTTCTATCTCCACTGATAGTTAAAATAAAAACACCGTCATGATCCTGTTCTCAGGAAGTGATGTTACAAACACAAAATGGATTATTGTACTTATAAACAGATTCTTTAAACATTTTGATTTAAAAAAAACAAAAGCTGTGCTAATATCAGTATGTTACATACTTCACAAACAAATGCCTGTATTGTGGTCCTGTAAATACAGGACGACAATGGGCATTTAAAGTAATTACAGACATGTTCAGATAAACCATTAGGCCAACTAGGCAGCTGCCCAGTGGCCCGTCCTTGTGAAAGCCGGCCTTTTTTAGCTTAGAAAAATATAAATAATATGGCCCACCGTCAAAGGCACAAGTAATTGCTCAGCGTGTGTATGAGTAGTTGTGTTGTTAAAATGGCTGTTATAGGGAGATGTCTGGGATTTGCTCACACAGCAAGAGAGCGATACACGCACAGAAAGAGAAAAATGTATGCATGCAGACCTTGTGCAGGCACTCACAGGGGCTCCTCCACTTCCCTGTCTAGGGGCTCCAAATAAGGTAGATCCAGCACTGATCACAGAGAAGTGTTTCGATATCTCTCAGTACTGTACTGTTATTGATATAATTATCTTTGTCATCTTGCCATGCAGAGTTGGCACTGTAGCATCGCTGTGCCCTGAATAGCCTTGTGACACTGCGCCCTGCAGAGCTGTCTAGGCCTCGGCCAGGCCTGCCGCAGAGTGCAGGATTTCTAGCAGCTGTGCACTTTATGTTGCAAGTTCTGTTAATATAGAAGCCACAGATTCTGAAGAGTTCCCCAGAGGGCTTCCAGATGTGTTTTATTCTAATAGGGACATTACACGCTAAATTAAAATGAGACAGTAAAACCGCAATGGCTCTCAGAGCACAGGCTTCGCGGCTTCAAGCTTCATGTGTGACGTCAGATTCCCAATAAATGTGAATTAACCAGATGCAATAACTGTTCATCATTCGTATAATAAATAGTGATGAGCAGTGGGAGAGTGAGGCAGACACCAAGAGATGGTGTGTGAGGAAGAGACAGGCGCTCAGAGAAATACACTGAGAATTATGGAATAAAGACAGAGAATATGTAAGTAACACATACATAAAGCAAGGAAATACAAATAAGGACGCGGGAGATATATACAAACATAAGGACAAAAGAAAATAGACAACACTGATGAATTTTGGAGACAAAATCAAAAGTGAGATAACATTTATAAAAATACATTAGAAAAATAGACAAAAAAATTAAAGAGGTTTAAACGACCTTGGTAATGCTCAAACAAAAAATATTTAATTTGTTTATTTATTTAGTAACTGATTAGCAATAAAAACGTGCGTAAAAGAAAATAAATTAAATGTAGCTTTTAAAACTTACATATGAACTTAGCATTGCAGGCTCCAGCAGATTTGTTTCTCATTAGAAGTCCAGTGTATGAGAGCTCATCTGTACATAAGGCTATCTTAAAGAGATATGGAGTTTTGTGGATTTTATTACTTATATAATATACTTTTATGTATTTTATTTGAATAAGAAGTGCTTATAAGTTCTGTTTTTACTGCCTAAAATCAAACAAATAGTTCCTTCTTCGGGCTGCCCTCTGCAGCTCACTAATACCAGAGCGATTAAATTACAAAAGCCAGCAACGACATGGCCGGAATCCAAATCCGTAAACCATGCTTCGCCCCGTGGTATTTCTGGGCGTGAACATGATAAATGATTCAAAACCGTAGTTACGGGTTTCGATGGAGCCAATAGTAAAAGAGACCGTCATCATTACGTCACTAAAACACGGAGGTTACATTTCAATCACTTACGATTTTGACGTACGAGATGCGATCGGGCCCGCATTCCAGAAATATTACAATATGAAAAAATCAATAAGTATAATATTCTAGTTCACGCGAGTTCTATTATATGTATTAACACATTAATTGCCGGGATCAATATAACACAGAAATTAAACATAACAAAAAAAATGTATTGCAGATTTGCGGGCTTGAACATGTTGTGCTATTAATATTCATACCTTTCATCGCTTTCCCTGTTATTTAAAATATAGTAGTGTGTTTATATTTGCTTTTACAGTGCTACAGACAGGGGTTTAACCCCCTTGCGGGTCCCCTCTAGTACCTGTTGGATTTTTGGCTACTTTTGACGTTTACAGGGTTTGAACTCAAGGGTGTCCTTGGGGAATCGTTCCATTTTCATATCAAATTGCGACTGTAACATTTACGGGCTTGAAAGATCAGAGGCTTAGCTGGGACGGCGTTACGATTTTTGCACACACAGTGGTTTTTCAGCCTGTAACCCGCAGATCAAATGCAGCACACTACAAGAGCCAATTTAATAGCACAAACCTTTTTGGGCTCCTCTACGGGCTTCTGTAACTACAGATCTCCAAATGTAATAGGGCCCATAGTCTGTTGTCCTGTGTGCTGTATCTCATATTAACCAATCAATCCGTAACATACCGTGAGACTCGAACCCTGATAGGCTAGGATACTACACTGCACATCCAGCCCTGCAGAGTTTGTGTCTGTATATGCTGCAGAAGGCAGACCCATGAAGGGCCTGTTTGTTTGATTTTTGACAGTGCAAACAGAGCTTTTAAGCTCTTCTTAATAAGATAAAGTAAATAAATGTAAATAGATACATAGGTATATTATATACCTAGTAAGATCCAGAAACACTTCCCTTAAATTTGCAGATTTGTAATAGCCACTGTAGTGAAGGAGGCCGATACACACTGTTTTCAGTACAACACATAAAGACTCCTATCAGGACATTCTCACTCCCGGGACACCTGGTTGCAAGAAGCAGATCTGCTGAATTCCAAAATATCAAACTTCAAACTTTATTTTCTAAAAGTTTTTTACTCCACTAATTTTATAGCAAAACAGTTATTAAATATGCAAATGAATTCCTATTGTATGAACACTACAGTGATCCTTCATTAAGATACAGACAAATGGCATTAGATAGAGAAAGGAAGAGGCTAAGGGGCACAAGGAGACAGCTGGAGAAAGGCAATGAGACTGACCTGTGCGCAGATAGATACAGTAGATAGACACAGATAAGGAGGTGGCCGTGTTTAAGGTTAAGGTGAAGGGGCACAGGAAACTGAGGGAGGGTCAGTGCAACAGTCCAGAATCTGCTAACCTTTGTCAGTGGCTTTCATCATAGTTAACCTTTAGCCTCTAGCAAGCTGCTGCCATTCCGGCCAGTGTTTAACCTTTTCACTGCCACACAAAATATATCAAATTCTCACCATAGAATCTACTCCTTATCTATCTTTATTCATACCGCCCAACATTTTCAATGACATATATATTTCTGAGACATTATGTTTAATTAGGTAGTTACGGCCATTCTGTGTAATGAGTGAAATGCCAGGTTTAGATTGCTATGTACACATATATTCCAGGTTCCTCTCTTTCTCCTGACCTGTGAGCATAAACAAGAAGGTGGACCTCAGAAGGAAAGTTCTATGAGATTAAGTCTGGAAGAGAGGGTTTTGTTCAGCCTACCTGCCAACTGATGGACATTTGGGAGGATGGGGCAACAGTGTGGGGAGGTATGGTCTGATATCTACTCACAGGTCTATCTAACTTTGTTTATCTGGCTGTCATCCTGTGTCCCTCAACCTCTCTTTCATTGTCTGAGAACTTCCAGTGACCAGTATGCAAGAGTGTGAGAGCGATAACACCAAATTTAACACACCTGCTCCCCAACCACACTTGAAACCTTGTAACACTACCAAGTCACATGAAACCGGGGAGGGAAAATGGCTAATTGGGCCCAATTTGGACATTTCCACTTAGGGGTGTACTCACTTTTGTTGCCAACGATTTAGACATTAATGGCTGTGTGTTGAGTTATTTTGAAAGGACAGCAAATTTACACTGTTATACAGGCTGTACACTTACTACTTTACATTGTAGCAGAGTGTCATTTCTTCAGTGTTGTCTCATGAAAAGATATAATAACATATTTACAAAAAAGTGAGCGGTGTACTGACTTTTGTGAGATGCTTCTGCAATATTTGGGGTTGACTATTAGATGAGAGAGGACTTACATGTTATATTGATGCCCAAATTGTGTGCCTTTCTAAGACAGACACACTCCCTAGAGGATCTATTACTGCCATAATGCTAATCGGACAAGAAAATCTCAGAATTTTAAGAAAATGAGGGTAGTCAGCCAGGTAACCACTTTATCTACCATCACTCCCAATGTATAAGATTTATAGCCCCCTCATGGATGGCATAATGTCTGACCCTTCTATTCCTAGGCTGAGTGAGAATATGTATCTGCTTTTTTTCAAAGAAAATAGTCAACAATAGGTAACTACTTATGTTGCAGACAGTGTGTAATTATACTTTATATTCATCCAATTCCACCAACCATGGTTAATTGTGCTTATTTTGCCACAGTTTTACCAGCAGAGACTGGAAGAGAAATGGCCAATCCTGAGGAAACTGACTTGGCTGTGGTACCAATGGAATAGCATTGCATACCCATGACCAGTCTCGCCCCAGTTCTACCTAGTTCAGAGTCAATAACTTTCACATGGCAATGCAGCTGACAAGGAGTTAGGGATAGGCTTATGTGTAGTGGTGAGAGTTAGAGCTAAATCTCTCTTAAGATCTCTCTTTAACGTGGTTTTGTGATACTCAGTATTTGTTTTTAATCAATGCTACTATCTGAAGAAATGTTAGTTTGGAACAGTCTCATTTTCCTATTATTATTGGAAAAATAATTTTGCAGTACACAGAATTATTGAAGACTCCCACTTTGCATTATGGCAATTTGATAAACTGTATCTAAACTGTATAATAAGTGTCCATGTACAGTAGAGACCCCTTGTCAGAATACGTTTCTTCTATCTTGCTTGGTTTTCAGAACACACTGTCCAAAGAAAATGTATTATTTAACATTGTCTCAATGTCGATATGTCATTTATGAGGCTGTGTCCCTTTAAGTTGCTTAAACAAAGCATTCTCATTCTAGTCACATGGGAATATCGTTATTTCACCAAAAATGATACATCACCTTTCCAACATCCAGGAGACTGAGCTTCACATGGTTGAGTAATCCCTTTGACAGCAGCTCAATTTCAGTAATACTTTCTGTACTATTACTTACTTTTATAAACAGAATGTGGATTACAAACATAGGGCCTCATTCATTTGCAAGCCTGTAACTCGATCGCAGACAGCCGCATGTCTGCGATTGAGTTGCGGGCTCCCGTTGGTCTCCGTTTATTCTATTCTAAAGTCTATCATCTCTTTCCCCATAATTTACAGTGCAGGATTGCTGTTTTATTTGCATTTGCAGTGCTACAAATTGTTGTTTAACCCCTTTGCGGGTCCTCTCGAGTACATGTAGGATTTTCTCCTCCATTTGCGGTTTACGAGTGTGGATACGTTTGTGAGCTCGGGGAATTGTAGCAATTGAATAGCGATTTGCGATTATAGCCCTGCGAAAGTGACTGATCAAAGGCTTCTGGATGGTGTAAGTTACGAGTTGGACACTGACATTTTTTCCAGCTTGTAACTTGTAACACGATCCGAGCCCGCAAAAAGACACAAATTGAATAGCAAATTTGACTACGATATCACTTACGGGCCTCCAGATCTCAATATCGGTTAATTGAAGGAGGCTCATATTTAAACCTGTATTGACAGGATATAAAACAGCCCCCCCCCCCCATTACTGCATATATGAACAAGGTCTTTGAGAGATCTTGGTGTCCAACTGATCTTGGGGGAGTGAGAGGATTGACGTGAGATGTCTCTGGTTCCTTTCCACCGGTAACTGGCTGTTGGCTAAGGGAGAGTGATCAAAGATCTGCTTGTTCTTCCAATATAAGTGGGTCTTCAACCATGATTGCTTGTTGATTGTTCAGCAAAGAGGAGTAATCATTTTAGATATCCTTATGTCCTCAGTCGTGAAAGTCCTGCCTGCCAAAAAATGAATATGGACTCCTAAGTCATTACAATAACTGTATTGAAATGGAGCAGTTCCATGACCCATTTCAGGATAATATCTATCAGAGGCTGAGAGTCCATAGCTTTCCCTTTATGTAAGATAATGCAGCAGTGCTACAGGAAACCTAGACTGTGGTACTGCACCTGAACTTCCAAGGTCCTAAGACAGAAGCTTCAACTAATCCTGATGATCTGACATGTAGATGTATAATTATAGGATACTATCAGTTCAGATTACATTTGTGGCTTTCCAGAAGTTCTATGCAGGTATGAAGATAGTATTTTTGGTGATTTGTGTTGTGGGCATACATGCACATTTGGACCAAAGGAAGCTAAATGAGCCATTTTAGATGCAGCGTGCATACTAGACACCTCTGCACTATGACCCGAGCCAATCTATCTTTGAGTAAGCATTAGATTATTCTTTATACTAGGACCTACTGACAGTACGCCCTGCCCTACATACTATGGTTGGTCTGTCTGTTGGATCCAAGAAAGATCAACTTTCAAGACCAACCTGAAGTCTTTAGAAGGAGTGAGATATGTATCGTCAGTCAGGAAGGCTACTTTATAGAAAACACAACTCACTATCCCAACTTGATGGAAAGGTATCCTGGCTTCATTACTATCACCCATAAAATAAGTTTCTGCCTCTGCAAATCTTAAAATATGTGTATCTGAGTTTTTGACTTTTGCCATTTGTGGAGCTTATAAGTATATTTTTATTGTCAGTTGTTTATTGCTATTAAAGTACTTTATTTTCCTATTTGTCACTCTGCTATATATGAAAGTTAATACATATTCAATAAGCTTGAACTCTAGAGATCAGTAGAACAGAAAAAAAGAATCACTTGATATAAATAATTAACATCTCTACTTATGGAGGGATTGAATCTTACATGAAGCTAATTACATTTATATGCTATTTAAAGTGACAGTCCTACGTGGCAGGCCAACACATTTTTCTTTTCAGCCAGTCAGTAATTTACTTTCTTGGTAAGATTATTAACCTTTATTCATAGAGCCGAGTGTTAATCCAGAACTATACACAACAGAGTACAATTTTCCATACACAACATTATATCCCAACACAGCGTAACATCTACTGGAGATGAAATGATTCAGAACAAAATGGGCCTTGTTTAGTTTGGTAGCTAAATAAATGGATCTTTATTTATACAACTGCAAACAATGAAGAAACATCTCAGAATAGTGTAACTGAAATATGATTTTTTTTATAGGTATAGGTCATGATAATTACTTTTAGTAAAATCATGAATAGAAAATGAAACAGGAAATCGGAAGGGACGGTTACATGGACTACTCTGTGCTGAGAGTAAAAAAAGGTTTACATTTACAACCAGGGCCAGATCTACCTTTTTCGGAGCCCCTAGGCATTGAAGTGGAGGAGCCCCTGCTAGTGAGTACTCAAGCTATGCACGGATTAATTTTTGCCTTTTCTCTGCATTTTCCTATTGTAACTCTCTTGTTCAAGGTGGTTACAGCCTAGTAGCCAGTCTATGAACTGAAGCATTTAATTTTTTGTTTAAGCCAGGAACCATTTAAAAAAAATGTGGTACCCCTCATAGGGAAGCGCCCGTAGGCGACTGCCTAGTTGGCCTAATGGTTAATCCGACCATGTTTACAACACGATGCACTTAGAGTTTTCCAGTATAATGGAATAAATAGGATTCTTAATTTTAGGATTGATAACAAAGAGGTGCAATCTGGAAATAAATTCACTCCTAAAAAGTAATTTTTAATCATGAATAAAATATGGCAAACAAGTACCAACATTTACAATCCCTATAGTTAATATAAAGATTGTAAAAGTTAGTTATTTTTTTCATTTATTTTTTCATGGGTTATTCAAAGTTACATTTTAGGAGTGAAGTTATTTCCAGTTTGCAAACATGTATTTTTTAGATATCATGCAATGGAGTCTGTGTATTCATTGTCGTGGTTGTGTTTGATATTGCTTGGATTCCAATTAGGTAATTTGAATAATTGCAGTTGCTTTTTTAAGTTAAGTGATTATTACATGATTTGTCAATTGCTATCTTTGTTCAATATGTTTGGCAAGACTAAATAAATAATGGTCATATACATAACAACCATAAATTGTATTGCATCTCAAATGGGGCAATCAACAGAAATAAATAGATGAGTAACTTCTATTTCCTGTATGATAACCCTCCACATGACACAAACAGAGTAAGTTAAATATAAAATGTCCTCTAAAATGCTCTTATGCTCCTGGACTATAATACTGTTAATTTTGAGCCACATTAATTTCCTGTCTACGTGTTAAAACGTAGCTCTTAACGTAGATATTAGGACTTACGGGCTATTAAATTAGCCCCGTAATGCAGGCCGCAGACGACTTTCGGGTTAAGACGCAGCAAGGCCGAAAAAAGTCTACATGTTGAGCAACATAGAACTTTGCGGGCGTAAATCCTTTCATCTGTCAAGCCCGTAACCGATACGTTTCCAATCATACTGCAATGAAGTCACTCGCAAGAAAGCCCATAATATGGGGCCCAGAGGCCAATGTGTGCTCGGGAGGACCTGCAAGGGGAGTAAAGTCCAATACATAGCACTTGTAAAGCAAATAAAACACACTACTGTACTAATATGAAAAGGGAAAGTGATGTTGGGTCTTAGAATTAATAGCACAACATTCTCAAGCCTGCACATGGGCCCACAAAAATACTTGATTTCATGTATATTTATTGTGTTATATCGAACCCGGCAATCAATGTGTTAATACATATACTGTAACTCGCATGTGATAGAATATCATATTTGCGACTTTATTAATATTGCATTATTTCTGGAATGTGGGTCCGCTGATAACTCGTAATTGAAACCTGTAAGACTTTTAAATTAATCCTCCATTTTCTTGTGACGCAATGCAGATGATCTCTGTTTCCATTGGCTCTATCTAAACCCGTAACGACGGGCTTGCTTAATTGATTACGTTCTAGCCCGCAAATCCGACGTCCGACCAACGGTTTTATGGTATTGCATCACCAGCTCATAGCTCACAGCCTTTCTAATTTAATAGCACCGTAACTGGGACAAGTTTCAAGCCCGCAGCTTTTGCGAGCTTCACGTTGGAGTTACTGGCTTGGAACTTAATAGGATTTTTTGTTAGTTTGTTACATACTTAACAATCATGTAAAATGTGTCCTAAACTACAGTGGTCCTTTATTATTACTAAAATGTGAGAAAAGCATGCGTGGTGCGTTGTGTGTAGGTGCACACGGGCATTACAATTGTTGGTAAATGGGGAGAATTGAGCAACCGCACATGCGTAATGATGTTGAGCATGCGCAGTTGCTACTTATTCACACGTGCAAGCTGCAAAGAAGTTGACGGCTGAGACGTGCGCATAGAGCTCACAGATAAAGAGGGAGCACAGAGTGAGAGACAGAGGGCAAAGAGAGACGGCACAGAGAGAGAGGAAACAAAGAGAGAGGGCAGAGATAGAGGGCACAAAGAGAGGCAGGAGGAACAGAGAGAGAGCACAGCGAGAGGGTACAGAGAGAGAGACAGAGGGCAAAGAGAGACAGCACAGAGAGAGAGAGAGAGGAAACAGAGAGAGGGCAGAGACACAAGGCACAGAGAGAGGGCAGATGAAAGAGAGGGCACATGATACCATCATTTATGACGGGGCAAGTTCATAGTAACATATTTGAAAAGAAAAATCATCAAGTCCAACTGCTCTATGATGTGTGTTTCATGTTAACTTTTACAAATGCCATTCCCATCTGTCAAAGTGCTGTTACACACATTTTACAATGTAAATAAAATACAGCATTCACTTTACTACTTTTATATGTAATTATTCCGCAGTGCAAGCTGCCATTTTAGTTTCTACTGATCTACTTCCCAAGGTGGATGGAGATGCACAGGAGATTTCTAGCTGGACAAACAAAATGAGACATCTAAAACTATTAGTGCTTTCATTAGAACTTTTTTGAAGGCGCATGTAACGGAACCCATCACTGTTTTACCCTGTTTTTTGGTTATTTAATTCTTGGTTAAAATATGATCCTACTGTTATATTATATGTATGTTGGTTGATGCTCTGCAGGATATTAGCTCAGAATATTACAGACACCTAGCAGAATACATAATCCTATTAGGGTCTCCTAGAGGCAGGAGAGCCCTATTGTGTAAAGTGTTCACATTGTGAAACATGGAACAAAGAGAAGCATTATCTTATCAATGTCTGTTATTGAATCAAAGTAGCCGGCTAGTCCCTGGGAGGTGTGACCACACCTATTGTTCTCTCTATGTGTACTGTGTGGCCAAATATGGGCATGTGTATTACCTGTGGCCAAAGAGATGTATAAATATTTCTGTAAAGGTAAATAAAGTCAGTATTCATTTGACTCCCAAATTGTGTGTCGTCCAATATGGGAGGTTGGGGATGGTGAAACTGTAGTGCCTCTTGGGTATTTTACCGTATACCAGCGGAGATATTGGACTGTGTTCCAGCTCTGTTACAGCGCATTAGCTTACAAGAACACACCCTCCTGAGAAGGAAGCTGCAAGCAGTCTATGCAAGAAAATGGAAGCCTGCAGTAAATAATAATTGCATGTGAAAAATGTGAAGACTTTATTTTTACTTTCATTTTCACGCATTTTCACATTATAAAGTTTAATTATCCAAAGAACCATATAGAAAATAATGTGTCTGCAGTGGTGCGTTAATAAATATGTCCGATTTGAGGCTTTTGTGGATATCAGATTTGCTGTGTTTTGTTCTACAATTCTAAGTACAGCAATGAAGGAACAGGTATTTAATTCTCATTACACGCGTCTATTTTACAAAACACTTTTAAGGCTTTAGACATTTTAATTTAATGGGAATCAGCGTATTCAGTAAAATTATCACCACCATTAATTGTATTCGTTGTGAGGATAAAATGTAGCGATTTCTATTGTCCAAAGGTCTTCTCTTGTTTTTGTCTTTTCTTTCCTTAATCACAGAAACCTTTTAAAATGTTAATTGCTCACGGTCCCTCACTCACTCGTCTTTCATCCCCAATACTCCTCTAAGTGTTTCTTTCCTTCAGCCTTTCTACTGTACTAGTTAGTTTTTATTTCACCTTTTTTTTTTTTACACATGTCTATTTATTAGAATTTAACGTTCATTTCTTTCCTCTTTGATCTTGTCTCCATAGCTCACCCCTCCCGTTCTCATCTCGCGCCTGTTTGTTTGGATTAACAATACATTTATTACAGGTTTTGAGTCGTGCGGTAACTTGGTCACCCTCTTTTCAAAGGGAAAGATTTTAATGGCATGTCATATTTTTCTAGCTCGGCAAAGATTAAAGAATATTACAATGTATTCTTGTCTCTATTTTCTACATTTTAAAAGTGGTCAGTTTTTAAAAAAAAAAATATCTTTCCTCCTGTCTTTCATCTCCTGTGGGCGATAAATTGGCCAAGCCTTTCAGAAGATGGTTTGAGCAAATTGAGATGTGTATTACAGCTTGGAGCGTTGCTTAGCCCATTATCAAGGGGATAAAGCCCTACAGACTACATCAAAAGAGCAAATATATCTCCCAAGTGGGGAAAAGTGGCACTGACTCACAAATTCTGCGCTGTTAATTGTTAGTGATTATTTTAATAGCCTCAGGTGGGATGCAATACGATTTTTTTGCATCTGGATAAAAGTGGATTCTGACAGATAATATATACAAGCGCATATGACCCCTTGTTCTTTTATTCGCTATATTCATTTTATGTCTCTACTCATCTTCCTTTATGTCCAGATTCTGAATAAGCTGTAATCATAGCGCCCAACTTAGTGAAATATGCTCAGGGACCCCCATATTTCCATTCACTCACTGAATAGGGTCACTTGCTCTTAGTTTGTATCAGTCTTGAAATTCAGTAGAGCCCCACTCTTTGAAGTTAATATTTTTCTATTAGGTTTTATTTATCTTTTTTAGTTTGGAAACCAAAATTTGTTTTTTTTCAGAGCTACTAGAAGTGGGGATCATAGAGGTCAAACAAACCCATTCTGCACCCTAGTAATAAATAATCATTTACTGCAGAATACTATCATTGACAGTATATGGAGAGAATACTGTGAGCACTGATTATTATTATTCTTATACTTTATTTGTAATGCTCCAACATATTCTGTAGCACTGTACAGGGGTTAAGTACAAGGCAGAAACTATTTTAACACATTGCAAAAGAATGTATTTGAGCTTAGAATCTAGTGTCCCTAGTGCTTTTCCAAAGCACCTTACAAGATGGAAACCCGGCAAGCTAACAATCTAAGGGTTTGGGTGTGACACAGATAGATGTGTTATGCATATTTTGGGTGAAGGTGATCAGATTCTTTAAACAAATGCATTTTTAGTAAGTTTTTGAGAGTTTTGAGGCAGGATGATAGGCTAGTGGAGCGAGGCAAGGAGTTCCGAAGAGTAAGGGCAGTGTGAGAAAAGTCCTGAAGGCAGGAGTGAGAGGAGGTGATAATAGAGGAGGAATGAAGAAGGTCATTAGCAGAGCGAAGAGGGAGGCTGGGAGGATATTTTGAGACAAGAGCAGAGATATACGGCACTGTTGTTTATATGTTAGGGTCATTTTGAATTCTTATTTTCTTCTGACACTTGTTGCCTTTTGTTAGGCAGAAGGTTCGAAGAGAACAAAATTGTGAATGGAACACAATGATGAGAAATGGAGCACACTACAATAATTACTTAGAACATCATGAGGTATTTGGCGAGGCCTGCATTACTACAGGATTCCTCTAAAAGCAGCCATTACTAACTTCTTGCCCAGGGCCAGTTCAAGACCAAATGGCACCTCCGATGGGAATATTTATCCAGTACCCTCCCTTGCCCTATACATATGGCTCCCAATGCTAGAGAGGAAAATCCATAATTGTATATGGGAATTCTTACAACAGTGACCTTAATGGCCAAATTAATTTTATATAATTTCTTCCTCTATTACTGACCCCTCAGCACATTCTAGTGCCCAAGATGATGAGCCAGGCAGTTCTCATTTTAAGGGTGGGCGCCCCAGGCTTTCGCAATATGCCCGACCTAAACAACAGTCCTGCCACCTAACCACAGTCCTGCCACCACATCGACTTTTAGTACACCTTGTCTTTACTGCTTGTCTTATTTAAATTAAGTAAAATATATATAATTAGTATATATCGTAAATATAATTTAATGACAACATCAACTCACAATACTTTCTTTTCTTGATCGGATAAGCCTATTTAATGACATTACCCATCGCTGATGTCAGGGCTGGACAATGTTAATGTTTATACTGGCAGAAATCTTGTAACTTATGTCTCAGAATAAAAAGGGGAATAAAAAGTGCAGCATTTGCTCCAAGATCTCACAGGCATAAAAACTCCAATTCTGAAAGTTATAGGTCTCCACAGGAAGCAGCAATGGAAGTAAAGCTTTTTAAGTAAGAAAACTCCGTTCTGGCCGGAGGGCTCTGTCACTGCCTCCTAATGAATGGGACTCTTTCCATACAAATACGCTGTTTGCTTCTCTGCGTCAGCTCCAAGAAAATGGAACCTTTTTATGATTTATGAGCTGGGCAGAAAGGGTAGAGAGGGGGTGGAAATGTTTTTTTTCTTCTACTTCTGTATTGGTTGCATGTCAAGAAGAAAAATATAGACAACATATAAATATGATAGGCACACAAATGTGGTACGGGAAAACAAAGCATTTCATTATATATAAACTTGTGTTTGTTGTTGTACTTTGTCAGGAAGGTTCTGCTTGGGCTTCTTATTTAATTGAGTTAAACCTGAAGGTTGCTTCACCCAGGGCAAAGTCCAATATTAAGATGGAGGTGAATTCACAAGTAGGCTTAAAGTGGGCAAGGGGTTGGAGGTTCAATTTGTACATTCCATAAGAGTTTCTTAGTCAATACAGGGGTACATCTCAATTGATGGCGCCAAAAAGGCTGCATGGTCTAAAAAACAAAACAAATAAGGATAGGCTTCATGATCTGTTTATATCTTACAGGAGAAAAAGGGAAACCTTCAAATATACAGTGCCATACAAAAGTATTCACCCCCTTGACTTTTTACCTATTTTGTTACATAACTGCCTTAAGTTCAATGTTTTGTTAATCTGAATTTTATGTGATGGATCAGAACACAATAGTCTAAGTTGGTGAAGTGAAATGAGAAAAATATATACATAAAACTATTTTTTAGAAATTTGGCATGTGTGTATGTATTCACCCCCTTTGTTATGAAGCCCATAAAAAGCTCTGGTGCCACTAATTACCTTCAGAAGTCACATAATTAGTGAAATGATGTCCACCTGCGTGCAATCTAAGTGTCACATGATCTGTCATTACATATGCACACCTTTTTTGAAAGGCCCCAGAGGCTGCAACATCTAAGCAAGAGGCACCACTAAGCAAACACTGCCATGAAGACCAAGGAACTCTCCAAACAAGTAAGGGACAATGTTGTTGAGAAGCACAAGTCAGGGTTAGGTTATAAAAAAATATCAAATCTTTGATGATCCCCAGAAGCGCCATCAATTCTATCATAACCAAATGGAAAGAACATGGCACAAAAGCAAACCTGCCAAGAGACGGCCACCCACCAAAACTCACGGACCGGGCAAGGAGGTCATTAATCAGAGAGGCAGCACAGAGACCTAAGGTTACCCTGGAGGAGCTGCAGAGTTCCACAGCAGAGACTGGAGTATCTGTACATAGGACGACAATAAGCTGTATGCTCCATAGAGTTGGGCTTTATGGCAGAGTGGCCAGAAGAAAGCCATTACTTTCAGCAAAAAAACAAAATGGCACGTTTTGGTCTGATGAGACTAAAATTGACTTTTTCGCCCATTAAAGAAAACGCTATGTCTGGCACAAACCCAACACATCACATCACCCAAAGAACAACATCCCCACAGTGAAACATGGTGGTGGCAGCATCATGCTGTGGGGATGTTTTTCAGCAGGACTGGGAAACTGGTCAGAGTTGAGGGAAAGATGGATGGTGCTAAATACAGGGATATTCTTAAGCAAAACCTGTACCACTTGGTGCGTGATTTGAGGCTAGGACGGAGGTTCACCTTCCAGCAGGACAATGACCCCAAACACACTGCTAAAGCAACACTTGAGTGGTTTAAGGGGGGGAAATGTAAATGTATTGGAATGGCCTAGTCAAAGCCTGACCTCAATCCAATAAAAAATCTGTGGTCAGACTTAAAGATTGTTGTTCACAGGGCGCAAACCATCCAACTTGAAGGAGCTGGAGCAGTTTTGCAAGGAGGAATGGGCAAAAATCCCAGTGGTAAGGTGTGGCAAGCTCATAGAAATGCATCCAAAGTGACTTGGAGCTGTGATTGCCTCAAAAGGTGCCTCTACAAAGTATTGACTTTAGGGGGTGAATAGTTATGGACATAGACTTTTTCTGTTATTTTGTCCTATTTGTTGTTTGCTTCACAATAAAGAAAAAGAAAAAACCTTCAAAGTTGTGGGCATGTTCTTTAAATTAAATGATGCAATTCCTCAAACAATCCATGTTAATTCCAGGTTGTGAGGCAACAAAACACGTAAAATACCAAGGGGGGTGAATACTTTTGCAAGGCACTGTATCAAAAGGAAGGAGGGAAGTTCAAGAAGTCATGAAGCTGGAAGGTGGAAGACGTGTGAAAGTACTACATAGCATAAAGGGTAGTAGTTACATGGAAGAGCTTGTCACTGGAAATGGTAAAAATATTCGGTGTAAACACACATTTTATGATTTTTTTTATAAGTCTACAATGTAAAACACTATGGATTCATAATAAACCCAATACGTTTTCAACAAATTCAGGAGTCTCCCTTCTACAGAGAAGGCCCAGTACATTCAGAATTTGAAAATTAATTGGACTCACAGAGATAATAAATCCTCTCTGCACAGGCAGCTTGTGTCAGGACTGCCACAAGGGTATTTGATAAAAATATGTGGCTTCCATATGAAGCCACATCATTTGCCAGTTTAATTGGCATCAAATCTGAGTTGACAGTTTAGGATAGATCATCACTTGTCTGTGATTTAACACTTTTTTAGTATCCACATGGACATATTCACTTGCATATTTGCTTGATACCTCCATGAACCTCATTGTCAGTACTTTGAATTGGATTTATATAATAATTCACTGGCATATTTATTAAGCTCTTACAAGCTTTGGTATGTATTTCCATATGCCATATGTTACTATGGGGATTTTATTATTTAATAAGGTCTATAGCAATTTTAATTTAATGACTCCTTGACTACAGCCACTCACTCCTAATTGGGCTTCCCATTACCTGACTGTTCTCACTCCAATCCATCATAAACACTGCCGCCAGACTTCTCTCTCCGTCTCACTCATCTGCTGACCCACTTTACCACTCCCTTTATCCTACATAATCATACTGTATGTAACATACTTAAATAAATTCTTTGGCCTTCTAAAACATGGATACTGTTGTGATTTACAGTAAATACAGTATATTATCAAACAAGTTGCAATGGCTTAGATAACATATTTTGAAAATGGAAAGTTTGTTCATAATGTTCCCATCCAATTGGAAGAAGGTCTTTGGTGCTTTAGATGTTTCTTGAACCTGTTGCACAGAGAAATAAGTGGGCTGAGGAAATGTAAGTTATCTATATTATTTTAACTTATTTTCTGTCAAAGACACATTATTTAAAGTGACACTCCAGAGATACCAAATACAGTGGACCCTCTGTACTCGACGACTTATAAACTCGTCAATTTCAATATTCGACGAGTCTTGATGAGCAAATAATACTTTGGCACTCAACGCTTCCTTGTTACTCGTCACGCTTGCTAAAACCAATTTACATTACCCCTGATGGGAGTTTGGAACTCGTTGTTTTTGCCACTCGTGCTTTCTGGATCCAATTAACGACCAAGGGTCCCCTGTACTATATAATTTTAAACTATAAGGAAAAACAAGTACCTTTATTAAAAAAGAAAAATTGAAGTTTGCAATTTTTAGCTATCAGTCAGCCTTTCAGTACCAACCACAAAACTGAGATTCATATTTTTTGTTAATGGGAGATATTTGGCATGAATTGCTGACAAGCCCATGAGGCATTTGGTTCATTTTCTTGACTAGCGATGCTCAATGTGCATGACTAGTGTCACTTTAAGCCTGAAAAACATACTCTACTTATTAATATGGGTCACAGAATCCCAAGGATTTTTGTAACAAATACTTAAAGGAGCTTAGAATATTAATCATTTTTTTTTTTGCACAAAAAACAAGCAATCTGGAGTTTAAATACAACCCTCGCAAAGCGAGGAGCCGCATTTGCGGAGGTGGAGGCTCTACGGCGCCTCACACGCGGTTACAAACACTCACACAAGCGGCACTTTACCAACAATACGAACCACGGGAAATTTATGGACTTAGCACACAAAATTACGAGACGCGGGACTTAGAAAAAAAAACATTAAGCCCTCGCAAAAATACGACCTTAAAGGCCAAACCGCGCGCACTGGAAAACAGTAAAAATGCAATAAATACACACAAAAAAAAAAATATAAAAAGCATACCCACAGCGAGGGGGGGCACCCACAACCTCTGCAAGTGAAGTTACACCTCAATTTAAGTCCAAATTCACAAGTTCAGACACACGGAAATCCCCTAAGTGAGAGAAAAAATGGCTGCTGAAAAAAACAAAAACGAGGCTACAGGACCCTAAACACGCAAAACAGCACCAAGCACATACAGATTTTCTAAAAAGCTGTACGAGGTAAAGATACATTTTTACTAAGGACGAAAAATCATACACACCAGCATCACATACACATTCTCGACATTTCTCAATGCGGAAGTACACAGCTACACTAACGGCTTCACCTCGCGCACGCACCACATTTACACTACACACTGCACACATTGCTGACACTTACACCTCAGCTCCAGAACCGTGCAAACCTACATTGTATGCTGCAGGAACATAGAAACAGATTGTCAGGTCTTCAACACAATGCTTCCTGCATATATTACTTAGGAATAGGTAAAGTATATTAATGTATTCATTATTTCATTGCCGTACAACAATACATATACACAAAAAAAGCCCCTCTAATAACAAACAAAAAAAACAAACAACAGCCGAGCAATGAGCGCCAAAGGCGCTCATTGCGAGGCATGCGATGAGCTCCAAGGGTGCTCAGCGCAAGCCTTGCAATGAGCGCTGAAGGTCCTCACGCTAAAAAATGGATAAAACAACATTACCTGCCTTAAGATTTCATGCCAATTTTAACACCATTCAAATTTTATTGACCGTCATTTTTTGACGGGCAAGTCTAAAGTAATATTAGATAAGATATTTTATCTCAATTCACCGCAGAGAACAGGCGATGGGTGAACATTTTATACTTTTCTCATGTATACAGTGGTACCTTGGTTCTTGTCCTTAATCCGTTTCAGACGACAGGATGAGAACCAAACCAGCATTTTCCATAGGAATCAATCTAATATGAAATAATAAGTCTGACTAATTAAAAAAGGGCCATTTACCTCACTGTAAGTGTTCTTCATGGTGTGAATGAGCAAAAGATTGTATGTTAAAATTATCTATTTTTTTTAATTACAGATCTAAAGTTTTATGCCTCTGGTTACAGTTTTAGTGTTTACAGTTTTACTGTTTCAGTGTATCCTGCCTACTGACTATTGCATGAATAATAACAGGTAGCTGAGGAGCTTGCAGCAATTGTCTATAGGAAAGAAAGTGATTGATAGCAGTTTTTCCCTGGACTCGGGATTGCACTGTCCAGATAACCCATAGCTGACCTGTATAGTTGAGACCAGCATTCCATGCCTGCACAGATAGATTTGTTAAGTGTTATTTTTTATTTTATTTAAATGGACATCTCCGAGCAGAGAACTGCTCTGCATCGCAGAAACCTGAATTTTCTTCCATAAGAAATTACAAATGTTTCGATCAAAATGGAAATGTAAGCAGTCTTACCATTGACTTGAGTGGGACACACACCCCTGTAACCAGATTGGCTATTGTAGTCTATTTCACATGTAAACACAGATTTTATTTTATTTT
The DNA here is from genome assembly GCA_027410445.1 of Discoglossus pictus. NCBI lineage: Eukaryota > Metazoa > Chordata > Amphibia > Anura > Alytidae > Discoglossus > Discoglossus pictus. The sequence continues at coordinate 103,160,071 of CM050171.1, read as the reverse complement.
ATAAATGCAAGTATTTAAACAATTCAGAAAGTATTTCAACATGCTTTTAAGAGAACTTTACTGTGATGTGGTCCAAACTGTGATGAATTGAGTGACCCTATAAAGATAAAAAAAAAACATAAAGCTATTTTTTAAATAGAAAAAAATAAACATTGATGCCTTTGGAGAGCCCAAGAGGGAGTTGTGTATGAGAGAGGGACATTTACATTCCTGAAGCGTGTGTTTGCATTAAATGATGCAAGCTGGCTGTTTATGGGCCTTTGAGGGAAAGGGATGTGGTGTCAATTGTAATCTTATCATATTACCTGATAAAGAGTCTGAACTACCCCCTGTTTCCTCCTTCCCACCCACCCTTACCACCATTGATAGCTACTCAAAAATGTCAATGTATTCTATTGACGCCAGCTCGCAATTTACCTTCTTAAGCCTAAATTTGTAAATCCTGCCTTTTTAAGTAGGATTTCAGGGGGTGTAATCAAATGTTTACAATATTGACAATATTTAAGCAAGCACTCAATTTACTCATTAGACACAGCCAATAGTAAATGAGACCGTCATCATGACATCAGCAAAACATGGAAGTTACACATAATCTGCAACTGGAGGCTACAAATTAATTAGTGCCAATAAGTAATATTTGTCAATGAGGCTCGCAATCTAGCACTCTTGAAAATGCATTAGATCATCTGTTTTAGTCCATGTGTTTCATGATATGTATTAACCCCTTGAGTCCCAGGATCAAAATATTTTTTAAATGCATATTTGTGGTTTTGAGACTGTTGTGCAATAAATTCTAATGTGTTTCTATGCCTCCCCATGCTTTTAAAGTACAGTATTGTATGTTTAATTGCTGTTACAGCTCTAATAAGTGTTTGAAAAAGCCCTTGTGGCTCCTATTTAGTACTCGTAATAGTTTTGACAGAAACGTGATGCTTTTTTCAGTTGCGGGTTATTTTTTATTTGCGATCTAGAGCTACGGGTCTAATAGAATATCAATTTTCTGTAACTTTTATTTACAGCTCCTAATATTCGAGCTGTGCTAAAACCAATGGAGTACTAAGGCTGGCCCGTAGTGTTTGTGGGCAGGGAACTCTTAATCGGAATGCGAATAGCTAATATAATATGTTGTAATATTAGGAGTGATTTTATGTGTGTATAAATTTACGAATTGGGCAATAGAATAGGGCCCAATGTTCGTTTAATACATACTTGACAAACTGCTTTGTTCTTTTAAAGGACCACCAAAGTGTCACATCTGTAGTATGCTCTTATGATGAACATATCATGTGCAAAATGTTTATACACAGCTTAAACTATATAAATATCAGCAGACATGTTGCCTTTGTCCCGAAAACTATTAAAAACCTGAGAAGAATGGGAGAAAACATGGATTCAGATAAAATTACTATTAATTTCTTTTGAAAAACTCATATTTTGAAATATTAGAGTAAGCTGATTAACCCTCCCCTCACGCTTCAGGTAGACCAGCAGTCCATAATGGAAACTCCATGACATAAACAGTCAGCTAAATATAAGATTTTCTTTTTAAACGTTTTAATGCTTTACCAAGCTGCTAATGGTGCTAGTTTGATACATACTTTACAATCAACACTGATGGCAAAAAGGTCATTATATATTATTTTTCCATTTAGGATCTACACAATTTCTACAGGTAGAAAATAAAAATGATATGAAAGAAAAATATTAATAATTTGGGCTATCATTCTTTTTTATATTAAGTGGAGATAGTGATCGAGATGGATCGGGTAGAATGAGCTCTGCCACCTTTCTCCTGAGTGCCTGGTACCACTTGATGTGACCTCACTGCTTGCAGCGCGGCTGTGCCAGAGCACACAGGAAGCCATTAGAACAGCTGCAATTACACAGCACATCCATCCACCAACCGCCCTATTTTACTTTAATCTGCTTAAGTGCATTTTCTGCACGAGGTTAAAATCTAACTCCCAGCAGCCCCCGAACTCTCGGCTGCGTCTCCGGCCGACAAGAGAGGCCAATTTACAGCTGATTCAATTTGGTCTTCACAAACATGTGTAAAGGCTCTGCCTCGCTCCCTGACCTGCCTCTTATCACATTATCTCCCAAATCTCGTTAAAGACCATATTGATGCGAGTCGTTATTAAGGGTGATTATGGGAACAACAGACAATGCGGCAAAGTGTTTACTAACTGACTTATATATAATTTTGGTAATATCTCGTCCAGATGGGAGGGTTGCACACAATAAATTCAGCTTTTCAGCACTGCAATGAATTGGCTTCCTGCACTGTACATAAATACTGAACAAGGAGATGGACAGGGGACTCCAACAGCAAGTTGTTCTGTGTCAGTATGGTACTTAGCAGCAGCTCTGTAGGACAGGATGCTTTAAAGGGATATAGAACGTTTCTGGATTTTACTAGGTATGAATATACCTTTTTTTATTATTTTCTCGTATTTGAAATGCGCCAACATACAGTATTCTGTTGCGCTATACATGGGTTAAGTTCAAGGCAATAAATAATAGCAAAATTAACACATTGCAATGGATTGAGAGCCCTGTCTTTGAGCTTAGAATCCAATATCCATAGTGCTTTCCCTTTCACCTTGCAAGATTGAAAACTCACAAACTTACAATCTAAGAGCACAATTCAATTGAACAATCGTAAGTCACTGGAGTTCGTAAGTGAGGACGTAAGTTAATTTGTTATTCAGTTGGTGTATTTTTGCTGGCTCCGAACGGTTTACGTGTTACGGCCTTGAAAACCTTGCAGTTAAACCCGGACCTTACAGCCACCCGAAGCCTTTGATCTTTCCCGTCCTAAAAAGTTACGATCACAAATAAATCGCTATTCAATTGCTACAGTTCCCCAAGCCCGCAAATGTTTTCACACCCGTAAACGGCAAATGTAGGAGAAAATCCTAAGAGTGCTATAGAGGACCCTGAAGGGGGTTAAACCCCTGTCCGTAGCACTGTAAATGCAAATAAAATATCAATACTGGAAAGCAATGAAAGACAATTAAAAACATCATATTTTTGTATATATCATTCCGGGTTGATATCGATCTTGGGAATCAATGAGCTACCCATATGGACTAGAACAGTATTGGCATTCATTTTATTATTTTGTATTTCCAGGGTTTGACATTTAACCTCCATGTTTTACTGCCGTAATAATGACGGTCTCATTTTCTATTGGCTGTTTCGAAATGATTGGATATGGCCTTGCTTAAATGATCATGTTCCCGCCCTGAACTGCTACACACAAGTGCATGGTTTACGGTTTGGGCGTTCGGCCCTTAACTTGCGGGCTTGTTCAATTGAATAGCACCGGAATCAGAGACAGACGGGAGCCCGCAGCACGCCCACAGACATACAGCCTGTAACACGCAAGATGCGGCTTGCAATTGAATCAGGCTTTAAGTTTGTATATCTATTTATTTTTATCTATTTATATTTAGAAGCAAATAAAATCTCTGTTTTTACTGCTTAAAATCAAACAAATAGTCCCTGTATGGGTTTGCCCTCTGCGGCACATGCAGACTCTCTGTAGATGTGCAGTGTATTGTCCTAGCCTATCATGGGCCATGTCTCAAAAATGTGCTGCTGAGATGTGGTCCTGATAGGCTAGGATACTACACTGCACATCTGTCCATACAGAATCTATGTCTGCCTACACTGCAGTGGGCAGGCCCATACAGGGACTATTTGTTTGATTTCAGGCAGCAAAAACATATATTTTAATGGCTTCTTAATAAAACAAACTACAAAGAAGTAAATAAATACATATGTATATTATATATTATATGCCTAGTAAAATCCAGAAATATTCCATATCCCTTAAAGTATTTCTACACTTTTGGAATTACACTAAAGCAGATCTTGCATTTTATACAGGGCCGGATATCACCGAAATCCTTAAAGGCAATTGAAAGTATATCATTTTCAGATTAATAGTAAGTACATATAGGCAGCAGATAAACTGCATAAATAACATCTTAAAAAGTGTGACTGCTCTAAATAACATTGCTGTAAAATTGATTAAAATGTACTTTAAAGATAGTCCAATTAGCACAGAGGAAGTGTATATCACTTGTCCGACACCAAGAGGTGTGGAAAAATAACCAGACTTAATGACGACCATGAAATTAACTCCCCAGGACATAGGAGAGCCGTTCACTATTGCGTACATTACAAGTGCCAATGGACACAGATATAACTGCCTGAAAGCAAGTCTGTGATGCCGAAAAACAGGGTTAGATCATTGTAGAGTACGAAATAGCCTTGTAGAATACCACATGGAAACATTATAAATAATACATTATCAGATGATTTGTTTCATGCAAATATCCATAAATACCATATGCATAATGTACAAATCTTACTGGAAATATTGAGCGTTTTTATAGGTGTTACTGCTTTATATATGTAGAACTATCGTAATAAATGTGTACTTTGGTTATGTTTTAAAAATGCAAAAATGAATACCATGTAAATAGAGATGTACAATGTTGCATGGAAAAAATACACTGGGGGTGTGAAGATTTTAAATGGTGGGAGTGAAAAATCTAGGAAATTGAACCATTTAAAATAGAGACTGCTAATGGAAATGTGGAGGAGAAAGAGAATAAGGATGGAGCTTGCGGGAACCATAATTAAGAAATGGTTGGGTGAAGTAGACAGAGAGAGGCGCACTGAGTCCAACTAGTTTAATTGATGGAAAGGATGGTACACTCACATAAGTCTGATATATTTCTTTCTCTGATATGTTTATCATACTTACACATAGCATGTGCTTGTAAAACAGAATGTAAACATTGTTACACTACGGACCAAAATATGTCAGAATGGTTGTCCACACACAAAAGTGCTTAGACATCAAAATTGCAAGTACAGTAGTCTCTCAGTTATCCGGCACCCATGGTGATTGGTAGATGCCAGATAAATGTAGTTTCTGGTTGCTTGAGAGTCACTATTAAAAGAGGTCTAGATTAGCTGCACATAGGATGCTCTGCTAAGTATATTTGTCAGTGAGTGCTGTTCTGGCAGCAGCAGCTTTCACTCCTCACTTACACACAGGTATGTTCGGCTGGAGAGAGCGGTGCTGAACCCAGGGAATGTAACGCCAACACTGCACTGGCTCAGTCACTCATGCCTGTCTGCTTCCAGGTAAAAATGACATATAGTGGATGCAATCTAGGTACCTGTAAGCATATTGTGGCATGACAACCTGGCTCCTGGCATTTGTTGAGCCCTGTAAAATTAAATTTGTATTTAAAGTACAGTATTCCTTTTCTTTCTGGTTGCTTGAGAGTTCTGGTTGCTTGAGTTCTTGTTAACTGAGAGTCTACTGTAGTAATACATGAGCACATGTTTCAATCACTGAGACACAAGCTATGCTATCATACATTAATTAACTTTCTGTTATCAAACCTAAATCATTTCATGCCTGTGTATGTGTGATATGTTGGGATGACTTTGAGGGCATTCAAATAACACATAGAGAACCAATGCTCAGCATTAAGGGCAGCATTGAAAAGTGCAAAAAGGCAAACCCGAGGAACAACAATTTGAGATCGCTATTTAGTCTCTGTAAATGCTTTGTTGCATAATCATTGTCCACATACCACAAGACCCCACAGGAGGTGAACAAATGTGTAAGCCTCAACAGCTAACAGGACCACAAAATTCCCCATATATACTCTCCACTATCAGTTAGAAAGTGGAAATCATGTGGAAAATGTGTTTAAATTTGACCAAGAATTGACATAGATATTGTTATTTAGTTTAGCATTTGAAGCCCTCCCACAATAATTTGCATAAATACTAAGGCTGGAATCTGTAACTGTTACAATTGTATTATAGATTTACACCCCATTTGAGAGTAGTGGTGCAGTGGTAACTGTTCTGTTTTAAATATTTATTTTCACGGGTAAGTCATACAGTAGGTTCTATTCCACTGCCTTCCACTTTTTTTTCTAATGTACTTATTTATATGTATCAGTCATATGCTTGGTAATAAATGCATTAGTTAATTAAAAAAAGTGGAAGACAATGGATTAGAACCAATGAAAAAACTTTATGAAACAACATACTAACCAATACAGCAACACACTCTGCTTTAACAAGTATAGAAGTTGAAGTGATTTATATATATATATATATATATATATATATATATATATATATATATATATATATATATATATATACTATATATATATATATATATATATATATTTATATATATAAACATATACTTTAATATATAACCTAAATTACATATTCTTGATTTTTAAAAAGTTAAGAAAACTATCAGTGCCAGTGAGGATTTGAACTCAAGACTTTTGCAAGCACATACTATAGTCTTACCTACTGTGCTACATGATCTGTTGCTAAATTAGTTAATAGAATATAATAAAGTAGTTACAAATCACTTAGCCACTGCTTGAATCAAAGCCTCTACACCTGATTCTAACTAATATTCATTACATACTACGTGGTGCAGAGGTCATCACTTGTTTAGGCAGAGGTAACACATGGAAATAGCCTGACATTTATTCATCATAACTCTGTGAATTCATTTTTTCACACGCTTTCAACCTCATTCTAATGGTGCAGTGTACATATGGGGACTTTTGTGGTCCTTTAAAGCTAGACACATAAGAAAAGTATTAAAGTATTATGTACATTTATCCATCTTTTTTGGGTGTTGTGCACTTTGCACTTTTTTCTTTACCTTTGTTGGTTCCGCCTTAAGTGTCATATATTACACATTTTTTCAAACCACAATTTGGCTTTATTTTTGTTTGATTTATTAAAATTATATAGCTAAGGTTCAAATAATTAAAAACTAGATCAATAATAACACGTGTGTTATCATTTGAATTTGATAAAGTTTCAGACTGATTATTTGAAGCATGTGGTAGTTGATACGCTTAGTACTGTTCTTAGCTTCCAATCACTTGCTATAGTCAGTCTGAGCATGTGTAATTCCTAAGGAAGAAAATAGTGAAGATTAGACACAAAGGTATTCAGTAAGCCCAGGGAAGGCCTGAACTACTGACTGACCCCCCGAAAAATACAAAATGCAAAAAAAAAAGGGTAAAAATAAAATTACATCAATTAATACTTATTACTACCTAGAATGTTAAATTATACCATGTTTAATATTTCTGGTTTAAACACTGGTTCCACAATAAATGCATTACACTAAAACTGAATAATAAGGCTTATGCATTGATTAAATTATACTAAAATAATAAAAAATGACATTCTTCATAAGTTATAGGTGTTTCTGGATTTGTACAAACCGTAATAAGGGATATAATTGGCCTTCTTCACCTCATAGTTGTTGTCTTCAATTTGAGGCATATATGGCTTTCTTACTAGTCAAACACCTAATATTTAATTTTATTTTTTCGTAATCTCCCTTACACTGTCCTTTTTGCTGAGATACACACCGTTTCCATACACATCTATGGAATGTTTGAGGCTCTACTCACATAATTAAGCAAAAAGCTGAAAATTATCTCATTGTGCTGGGCCTCGCCGAAAAGAAGAAAGATGGGGATAAAAAGGCAGTGGCAGATTCTAAAGAAACTTTAATTAGAATCTGATAATAGCTGCTATCTGATTCCTGGATAATTACCTCCCCACATTCTCTCTCTATGTCAGGACCTCACAAAGCTCAGAAGATATGAAGAGCAAACACTCAGTGTGTGGACAGAACAATATATGAACATAGGCATACTCGCAGCTACTGCTCATTCACTGTCTTTATTCCTTCCAATTAAAGCAAATGCTACTGAAACTGTAATTAAGAAAGCGGTGTGACCCTGATCGCTACAGCATTAATGAGGGACTATTGATTTTTCTATTATTCCTAATGACCATACACAGGAATCGGCAAAGAAACAAATGAAAAGCGCAAAGTGTGTGAATGAGAAAAGGAGGGGAGAGAGGGATGGAGAAGGGAGACAAGGGGCAGCACAGAAAATTGGGAGAGAAAGAAAACAACTTGAGAATTAGAAGGCAGAACAAAATAGGAAAGATGAAAAGAAGAAAAGGGACTAGGAATTAGAAATAATTGTATGATGAAAAGCTTAAAGACAATTTAAAAATACAGCATTTTTACTCTTATGTAACTATAACACATTTTATTATTCTTTGGAAAATAAGTTTTGAGTTTTTATAAATATATATATATATATATATATATATATATATATATATATACACCACAACATGATTTAGCCTATCGTGAGCACAAAAGAGTGATAGAAGCCAGAGTACAGTAGGTAAATAATACATTGTTTGACATTTAAATATGAACACAAGTATTTATTTACTATGGCCCTCATTCAATTGCAATTTGGTCAATTGAATAGGGGTCTAAATAAGCACATAGCATATTTTTTTTAAAGAAGTTTTTAGTTAGTAAGCATCTATCCAAAAGCAAGGTTTTTCCTAACTAAAAACTTCTTTAAAAAAAATATGCTATGTGCTTATTTAGACCCCTATTCAATTGGCCAAATCGCAATTGAATGAGGCCCTATATATATAAGCACATAATGTATGTGTGCGTGTGATTGTTCTGCTGGTGGAATCAATGAAATACCTAACAAAATTAAAAGCAAGCACAAAGCAAAGCTTTAATCTTGGGGTTATTGTATATTAGGTACTCATTTTCTGCTTGTTGTCAATATTGTATATTTCCTTGTTCTTCTCCCCTGTACAACACTACAGAATATGTTGGCGCGATACAAATAAAAGATAATAATAAAAAATAATATCTAGTCCACAAGCTAGTAATAAAAAAGAGGGATTAACTGTCATTTAGATGTAAACCCTTGTCTTGCAGAGATCCAAAGTATTTAAGAATCAGACTGTCCTCGGCCAGTGCTACACTTCTCAAATGGAGCTCCTTTGCTTTCATATTAGAGTCTGGGGTCACAAATATGTACAATATATTTGGGGTGCCTAGGTCCTGTCCTGCAGAGATCTCAGGGAAAGTCTGTCCACTAGCAGTGCTGCAACTCTCTAATGTGTTCCCTTGCTTCTACATCATATCCTATAGATAAGAAAATAAAAAACAAAAGTACATGGATTACACAGTGCACCCAATATCTTTCTCAATAAAAATAATAATACCAAACATAAACACAAAGATTTCTGGTCAATTCATGTGAAATATTTGAGATCTGACAGATCAAGTCCTTGATCAACAGAGTTTATTTGCTTTTTGTATGGTCGGAGATTTTAGACCCAACACTCCGAGATAGAGGACTTTGAAAAATTACAGGTGACTGTCCAAGTATCCTGGAGAGTTTTTTTTAGGAATATACAAAAGTGTGTCATGTATGCTCTCTTATTTTTATAATTTTCAATCTGTACAACATTTTACAATCCTTTATACATTTTTGGCATCAATTATTTTATCTATATTGCTCTAATATAATAAATAGAGAAGGAGAGCAATTAATCCCAAATTAGGATTAGATTTATAGTAAACATGACATACTGGACATGCATGTCATGTGCATTTAGTATTTTCATGGGCAAACAGGAGGATGACATATAGGGTTAAAATTCAGGAAACTACCATTTGGTCAATGATGTAGTATCATATGATATTGTGCTAAATAGAGTACAGCATATCTCTGAATATGTCAAATTGCCAAAGAGGGACACATTGTTAAGGCAATTCATTAATGGTTTTGGCAGCTTTACTACACATGGACAGTATGTTTGGATGTGCATCCTTTTTCAACCAGAGATGATTCAGCGAAAGAAAGAAATGATCAAATTAAAATAATAGGATTTGCGACCTGTATGTGGAGACTTGCCTCAAAACATCAAAGTTTGGTGGGCTGGGTATTTTTTCTTAAAAGAGGGCTTGGTGGGTGGTTGGTAGGTTGGTTGGTTGGTAGGTAGGTATAGTAAGTTATGGAGAAAGGCGTGTATAACTTGTTTGTTTTGGGGCACTATGCATCTGCAAGCATCCAAGTGTGACATAATTAGGGCATAACTAGTCACAAAGTTTATTTGAGGGTGCAGAGGGGCCACACTGTCTGCTTTCCATGTGGAAGTGAGCTAGGGCTTAGAGCTTCTGTTATTCTTTGGCAAATTCAGTACAATGAGCCCGCTCAAAATGTACTCCAAGACATTTTACCTTAGTAAATATAGGCCTAGTTGATGTATCTGTACTTCTATTATTAAAGGAGAAATGTGGTTCTTTTTCATAAATAACATGATAATAGGCAAAATGTTTATATTTTGCAACATAATATTTCACAATTTATATTTTACAACTTTTATATGCAATTATTTGCTACTGTGTGGCTCCATTTTACTTCCTTCCCTGCTGCTCTCTGTTACTTTTTCAGGTGAGTGTGTCATTGTAAACTTATGAAAGACATTTTAGCCCTGCTGAGTATTTTGACAAGTGTAACTGCCACATTCCCATTATGCAGGCAGACACTTCCTGTGTATTCAAATGTCTCCTCCGTGTTTCTGAAGCCAAAATAGCAGATCAAAAGCATCATAATTGCATATAAAAATGGAGTTGAAGCACTTTAGGCAGAAAATCAAAGTTTGATAAATGAAATGAAAGGAATGAAAGAACAAATTAATCTTTTAAAACATAAAGCTCACTCATTAGAAGATTTTTCAAGGAGAAATAATCTTGGAATCCGGGGAATTCCGTAAGGTATAAACTCAAGTGAATTGAGAAATTATGGGCTGGGCTTCTTTGAACATTTGGTTAAAGATAAAATTCCAGGTCAAAACTTATTAGATATAATTCACAGAATTCCTAGGGATACTATCCTAAAATTACATTATTTTACATACAAAGAAGCTATACTGGAAGCTACTAGAAGTAAAAAGGACTTTGATGCTTCTTATAAGATCTTGACTATCTTCTCTGATATATCTAGCACAACTTTAAACAAAATGAGAGCTTTTAAAAATGTAACGTTGATACGTAGAAAATAAAAAAAAACATATAAATGGGGCTTTCCAGTCAAATTGATTGTCTTTAATTAAAACCAAATAAAAATTATTAATACACCTGAAGAAGGAGATTTTTTTTGAAGGAATGGAATCTGGTATTTGAAGCTACTACTAGCAAGGCCACTATAGGCCCATTTCAGTTAGAAAAAGCCTAGGAGCATAAGCCTCTCAGATGGGGGGGATGGATTTATTGTGGAGGGGGCGGCAGATTTAGAGATCTGAAAGAGTGGGATATAATTAATGAGAATGTAGAGATTGGGGTTTGCTCTTTATAGAAAGTAAACGACACAGATAATAAAGATACCCTGTAGATTTTAAGGAGAACTGTGACTATGACTCCATTGGGAGAGCACTGATTATTATAATGACTTCTCTAGTAAGTGTGTAGTGAGATAAGTTAAATTAGAGCACAAAAGGCGGGGGAAACCTCTAGTATTAAAAGGATAACATTTGGGGAGGGGAAAGACAAGTGGTTAGATAATAGGGAAAACATTGTTTTCACACTGTATGGGTAAAATATATGAAACACTTATATACACTCTGCTATGGTATTTAGCAGATTTCAAGAAAGGTTTGAAATTGACACATATAAATAAGATATCTATCACTTAAAATGATATAAAGTAGTTTGATAATTAGAGTACCACTGAATATAATGAGCATCGGATATATTTAAAGCAGAGGGTTGATAATTTTAAACACATTGGGTGGTAAAACGAGTAGCATAGACACTAATAAAAGTTGAAGTATAAAGATGGGGTGGTAAGGCTTCTCGGTACTCCCTACCTATCCCCTCATGTTCCATCTTAATTCTCACATGAGGGAACATTGCTCTGTTATTGAAGGATAATTTATATGGCTAAACCCTCTATTAAGGGTCTTGAGATGTTAGAGAAATTCACTCTCTCATTGGACTAGGGCAATTTCCATATGTCTGTGGTTAAAAAAAAATCTATGGCATAGAGAGAATATTGAGACATTAGATCTCAACTGTGGGTGTGTTTTAGGTATAAATGATGATTTTTTTTTCTTTGTATGTTTAAACGTCTTATGTGTTGATGTTGAATTTCGTTAAAACCTTAGGGAGGATAGAGAAGAGGAGGGATGTAAGTAGTAGCCAACAGATTAAACAGAATGAAACCTATGGAACTTAAGATATTTTCTTTAAATGTAAAGGGTTTAAATACTCCCTTTAAAAGACATTCAATTATGCAATTTTCCAAAAAGAGAATCCAGATATTATTTGTTTACAAGAATCGCATTGGTTACTGAGCAAAGAACCAAACCCACCAAGGTCAACATATAATAAGGTAATATCGGCTTCCTATAAGTCAAAATCTAGAGGAGTGATAATCCTGTAAAAATATCACTATAGTGGAAGAATCAGTCAAAATAGATAATCAAGGAAGATATATTGTTTGGATTGGTTCAGTAAACAATGTCACATATACTTTAGTAGATCTTTATGCTCCAAATCAAAATTCCCCTGCGTATTTCAAAATATATATTGAACACACTTCAAAGAAAGATTGACTCTTTCATGCTCAAGGGGAAAAAGTCCTGAATTGAGAAGATATCTCTTAATAGAAAATTTGCCTGGGGAGGTTTGGCTATTCCCAATTTGATAGACTATTATGAAGATTCAAACTTAATGCATTTTAGGAATTTGCAGAGGTTAGCCAGGAAACCAGCATACAGGGATATAGAAAAGGTCCTCTCTAAGGATTTGGAGATCAAACACATAGTTTGGTATAAGACTTTGGATAGGAAGGCTTTGAGGAAATTTCCTTTGGTAATTAAATCGGTAGTGAGAGCCTGGTATCGGTGTAATCGGGGATGGAATTTAGTGCCCTTTCCTTCCCTGATTGCACCGATTTCTGTAATAAAAGATAGATTGCTTCTAACCCAATGGAGTAATAGGGATCAATGGAATGTTGTGGTGTTGGGTGATCTGTATAAAGATGGTGCTTTCAGATCTTTCGATGATATGGTTGAAACATATCACATACCTAAAGATAATTGGTTACAATTCCTTACGCTGAATCAATCAATTATAAATCCTCAGCCTCATTCAATTCAGAGCCGTAATTCCATTGCAGATAGCCAATTTTCTGCGATTGAGTTGTTGGCTCCAGTAGGTCTACTTTTACTCTGCTATTCAATTGGCCGGAAAGTTAGGCGCCAATTGCGAGAATCAGAAACCATGCTCTCGGCAGTAGCATTTGCAGGCTTGAACATGATCACGGACACAAGCCCATAACTCGTGGTTCAAGCCCATAAGATCGGAGCACTTTAAATGCAAATAAAAATTCAATACAGCACTGTAAATGTTAGGGAACACAATGGTTGACATTAGAATTAAAAGCACAACATTCTTAAGATCGCATATCGCCAATATATAATACTTTATTTCATGTTTAATTTCCCCTAAAGTCCTACGGGCTTGAATGATCTCCAAGCCCATAACTCGTTATTCAAGCTCGTAGGACTTAGAAAAAAAATGGAGGTTGGATTCCAAAGCAAAAGCAGCAGATCCCAGTCCACACCAATAGAAGCCAAAGTATTGCCTAACCGTGAAGCAGGGAATCACCATACCTGACATCCCAGTCTGGACCACCTCCAGACAGGGGTAATAAAGAACTACCGTAGGACTACCCATAAGAACCTACTACAATACATGGATCTTCTTACCAAAACACATACCCGACATCCTATTCCACGAAATGTATAAATGTTTCGTAATGTCTTTATGTAAAAAAAAGAATTGCATATAAAAGATAACACATTAAAGGCTATATTCTTTTTTTACATTCTAAACACATGTTACATATTTATAAGTGTAGTTCAACAAGATAGTGAATTAAAAAAATATGACCACGGTGTTCCTTTAATGTGTCATTCTTTATACTGAAACATACTATATGAGCCATACTAAAAGTTAATTAATATATATATATATATATATATATATATATATATATATATAAATATATATATATATATATATTTAAACAGTATATATAACTCTCAATCACTTTGTTGATTAAACTCATTAAAACTAATTAAAACTGACTACTGCTACAACTCTTCAACTGATACTGAGACAAAATATATGTTAAGATACACTTAGAAATAGATGTTTGTGGTCAATATACTGTATTTGTATGCTTGTACTAATAATTGTAATTCTATTATATAAAACGGAATATATTTTTTGATTAGAATCTATAGAAAGAACAACATAAATGGTTTGTGACTTTTAAAAAAACAGATAAAAAATAATCCGAAGGATACATGATTATATATAATATTACTAAATATGTAATTAGTTTTTTGTTATGATTTCTGATGAAGCAAATCAGCACTGTACACAAAATACATAGAAAAAAAGTATTGACATATTGGATATTATTATTATACAAGTTGGAAAAATGCATTAGAAAAGGGTCTCAGAGCTCTGGTGAATGGGTTCCTCTGGGTTATGCCCCACGGATTCAATGCCAAATTAAAATCCCATTTCTGAGGCTGACAGCAGTACGAGCAGTTAAATGCAGATTTTAAGAAAATTGAAGTCATATTAGAGCGAGACCTGCAGGTTGCAGGAATGAGCGAGAGCTGAAATGTGTGCGGAAATATACCAAAATTGCCTTCTAATCAGCTATTGAATAATATTGTCATCTAATGGATTATAATAAAATAAAAGCTGTTATTAGAGGAAAACATTATCTAAAAAAAGAGCAAAAAAGAAAGAGAGAAAAAAAGAAGCTGTTTTTATTCACTTCTCCCTCCCCATAATGTGAGTGGGGGGAAAAAGAGCAGATTTAAACAGGTACATTGTGTGCTTATGTGGAAGTGATTCATGGCAGAGGCTGCTAGAATGGCTTTAAACATCAAGCTGAACAAAAGCTTCCTAATAAAAGACGAAAAAGGCAACCGTCCCCGAATATGTAAAGGAAAGAAACCAGAGGTGGATAGAAAAAGGTGCCCCCCCCCCCCCCCGCCACTCTTCTGTCTTTCTGAGTAATTAGGTGGATTAAAGGAAGCCATCATTAATGTATTTGCTGTATAAGATGCCAAGGTGTCTCATTCTAACTGTATATACTGTCAGATGAGCAAGTTCATACTGGTATCTTATGCCCTCTCTCACCCATTCAAACTTTTACTTTTCAGCTTATAGAAATATTTATATATTTTTAACCTATGGCAAATTTATCTCAGGATTTAAACTGTAATGCATTGATCAACTTATGATATCCCAAATCTTTAACAGACCATTGTCATGATTTTTTTCTATATTGTCTTTTGAATAATTTAACTTGATAATGGGCAAAAATTTGCACATGATCAAAGGTAGTTCTTCAGAAGTATTTCTTTTTAATATGAAAATATAGTGTCTCTTTAAGTTATGTGCTTACTTGTTTATGTTCTTAAGTAGTAAACCTTTGGGAATTCCCATAAGCTCTGGGCTAGAATTGTGTGAAGTGATTGTTTTGGTCCATACTAATCTACTGAACAAATCTGATATTCCACCATTTACCAGAACACTCGCCTTTAGTTAGGGTTGAAGGTGACATAGGACTTTGATATATTTCCTCTGGAAAACCCAAACTAAACCCCACCCAGAGGTTTATCTCTGCAAGTTAAGCATGTCTTCCATGTGTCCTTGAACGTTTCACACAAATATTTCCAAGTTTGGATATAGAGGTTTTCACGGGAAGGACAAATAGCTTGCAAGTACATACAATGGTTGGGTCTTGTAACATATCAGATATACCAGCCAATCTCCATTAGTTATTAAAAATTGTGGGAAGCTGAGCAGGGACATGCAAATGTGCCCTCAAATGCTTTGTTCTCCCAGCCATAACCATTTTAAACATGGCTTCCTTTAAGCTTATGACCGCTGCATTACGCAGCTTTTATGCAAAGCCAAGGTTCGATTATACACAAGCTGGGAATCCTACCATGGATAGCAGTTTCAAGATTACTGCCTATCATCAGCGTGGGGCGGGATCCCAGCTTGTGTGGGGAATGTTTTCAGATAGTTTTTTTTTTAATTTGACCTAATTTGACCTAGTAAATTTTCTTTTTCTTGTTTTGACATACCATGAGGATGTATAAATGATAAAACTGTGACCTGGCAATATTGCAAAAAATTAAGGTAATCAATGACTGAATCAATGAATCAATAACTGAAAAAAAAAAAAAAAAAGTGGATAGGATTCCCAGCTTGTGTATAATCAACCTTGTCTTTGCATAAAAGCTGTGTAATGCAGTGGGCATAAGCTTAAACGAAGCCATATTTAAAATGGTAATGGATAGAAGAACAAAGCATTTGTGGGCATATTTGCATGTCCCTGCTCAGCTTCCCAGAGTGCAGTGTAATAACTGTATTTCTCAGAATTCTGAGCAGGCAACAATTTTTTTAACTTGTTTTAGACATTCAAATGTGAACACAAATGTACTTTTTATATAATATATATAGTGATACCTTTTTTATTGGACAAACATATTCATAATATAGCAACGAGCTGTCGAGGGATGATCCTCTCTTTATCAAGTCAAAATATATTTATATGTCGTTGTTTAGTCATTCAGTCGCGTCCGACTCTCTGTGACTCTATGGATTACAGCAAGCCAGGTGCATCACTCAGTCACTGCCCCGCTGAGCTCCATCAAGTTCATGTTCATTGCTACAGTGACCTCATCTATCGATCTCCACCTCTGTCATCCCCTTCTTCTTGTGCCTTCAATCTTTCCCAGCATCAGAGTATTTTCTAGGGAATCCTGCTGTCACATGATATGGCCAAAATATTTGAGCTTTAGCCTCATGTTCATACCTTCTAGTGAACAGTTTGTCTTGATTTTCTGAAGTATTGATTCATTGGATCTTCTTGCAGTCCAAGGGACTCTAAGCAGTCTTCTCCAACACCACAATTCAAAGGCGTCAATTCTATGGGGCTCAGACTTCTTTATGATCCAGCTCTCACAGCCGTATGTTACTACTGGGAATACCATAGTTCGAACTATGTGGACCTTTGTTGATAGTTTAAGGCTTTTGCAAATTACGAGCTTTCTGAGAGACTTCCGAGTTAACTTCCAAGTTAACTTCCGAGGAGAGACTTCCGAGTTAACATCCCAGGAGACATGTAATTGCAAATTTTAAAACATCTGCGGAACAGCCACTCGTGTATTATAGAAATTACAGACATTATAAAACACTTGCATGGCATTTAACTGAAGTTATATTCTAGAGTGTGATGTCATTGATCCGTAGTGTTTTCCAAATTAAATTCACTCAGATTTTGGATTCCGGTGCAATGGAATGGAGGTCATTGTAGGGTCTGGGTTTCCATGAATAAATACACGGTATCATTATTTGTTTTATTAGGAATCTTTATTTTTGTGCTTGAGAATAATGTAGTGCTTTAGGATTAAATTTATTAAGGCAGAACATTTTATGACTGGCTTCATTAGGTTTAGTTATAAAAGGTTGAGATGTTTTTGGTTGGCTATATTGGGATTATTTTTATGATTTATGAAATTATTAGGATTATTTAAGATTGAGTAGATAAGGTTCATGTTAATTAAGGGACAACTACAATAAAACATAAACATGAGCTAAATGTTTTAAATTGTCATTTATCATTAATATAATTCTTATAGAATGATTTAAATCAGTGCTGCCCAACAGGCATTATGCAGATACTAATTTATATATCTAGATATACATTTTTTAATATTATTAATTTGTTGGCCAAACTAGCCTGAGAAGTTGACCAGCGCTCTGGCCTTTCAGAATAATCTGTACAGAGAGACGTTTTTGTCTATTTAGTGCTCTTCATTGACTGACTCCCAACCAAAGTATTTGCTGGTATTTAACAAGGAAATCCATTGAATGATGAACATCCCATCTCTGGGCAAGTTGACCTCCATCAGTCAGAGATAAATATTGAATAGTCCTTTTTTAAGTCACTGAATAGGAATTTCATTACTAATCGATAATTAAAACATCTAGCTTCTCCTATTAGGGCATTACACTGGCCCAATAAAGTTAAGGTGGATGATATTAGATAACAGTGTTAAAAATCTTAAAGTTGGAGTGAAATTTGAATATTACATCCAAGGTTAAAGATCTGAAGGTTGGAATTAGGTGCATGGTTGGTGATTTGAATGTAGACAAGATATAATTATGGTTTGAGTCATGATTAAAGATATTAGTGTTGTGGATTTTCATATTAGAGAAGATGGGAATAGCTTTGTTTAATGCCTGCCCTAAAGACCTTAATGTTAGGTCAAGAGTTGACTAGACTGGGATAGAAATTATATACTTATGGAAATAATCAGTACTAAAGAGGGGTACATAAAGGGTTGGTGTTAAAGTTTCAAAGAAAAGGTCCCAGTTTTTGCAGAGCTGAAAAATACATATATAAGTAAACATAATTTTAATAGGTTGTCATGAGAAAATCTGAGCATGTATTATCTACACATTTTAAGCATTCATTATCTACAAGGGACTTTATCTAGGATTATTATTTTACTTTCACAGTGGGGACTGATAAACAAGAATAGCATATCACATTGGATAAACAATATTAGTCATAGATCATCTTACTTGTTAACATCTTCTCATTATTCTCTAAATCATTTATTTAACCTGGACATGTTCTTCTTATCAACTCACATTGTGAAAGTTAATTAATGGCCCTAAAAAAGAACAGATAGAGAAATGGATAATCTTTTCATGTAATTTATGCTTAAAATACCATACGTTTTGAAGCAAATTTTTTTAACATTTCCACATTTTATAATATATAATAATAAATAATACTTAATTATATATTTACTTTTAATGTCTGTGATGCCTAGAACGTGTCATTTTATTGTGATATAGTTTACAGCCAATGTTATGTAACTTAAGGACCAGTTAAATAAAGGGTTTTGGTTTATATTCAATTAAAGAAAAGGGTTTCTGACTAGTTTGCTATATATGTTTAGCACAGTTCTAAGTTATACATGAATCAATATGAATACCGTATATAAAGATAGATATGCATTATTTTAAATATTCCTGTATTAGTTTCACATTTGAACACAATTGGACTTGCCAATAGTTTTTTTATGAAGGTTAAACTAATTTAATTATTTGATGTGTGTATATATATATATATATATATATATATATATATATATATAATTATGTGAATCACAGGTTCACATAATTATTCCAATAGTTATGTTAAAATCCACACAGTTAACTGTGTTAACTAATTTGAACCTAGGACTTTTACCACCACAGGCTGCTGGCTTACTTACTGTGCTATATGTTCTGTTGCTTCACTAGCTTGTATAATATAATCAAGCAGTTACAAATCATGTACTCAGCTACTGCTTGATTCAAAGCATCTACATCTGATTCTAATTCATATTTATTACATCATGTGCGGTACTGAGCTCATTACTCATTCAGGCACAGCCAACACACTGAAATAGCATGACTTCTATTGATCATAACTACATGAATTCTGTATCATTTTTAAAAAGGAATAAGGAGTGCATGAGTGAGGAAAACACTTTTTCCACATGCTTGTTCACTGTGTATTCGATGGTGCAGAGCAAATATAGAGATTTTTGTGGTACTTTAACCAACACATTTGCAAGTAAATTTCAAACTAGATGAACTACTGTGCACTAAGTATATACAAAAGTTATTACTAATGACAGCAAACTTGCTATTTTCCAAACTCAGTGCTACAATCAGTTGTTTTTTTATTGTAGTTTCTATACATATATTACTGGTATACTGTACTTTCAAACCAACACTTTTGGATGTATTAATTAAATAGTAATTGTTATCTCATGTTAGATCACCTCAAGTTTTATAAGACTGATGCATTAAGCAATTATATTAAATGAACAGTAATTAACACTCTCTAAAAATACATCTAATTGCAGTATTTCAAGATTCCAGCCATGATATTAGAAAAACAAAGAAGATCTTACTCTTTTTCACTTCAAATTAAACATTTAATATAAGCTATAATGGAAAGGTAAATATCTATATGCTATGAAAAGGTCAGAGGAAAGGTCAGAACCCTCACACCCTCAGTTGTTTTCTTGTCCTCTTTTATGACCTGTGCTCAAGATGAACATTTTAAATAACATCACAGTGCTATGACGGTGCCATAATGTGTAATTATTCTATCTTGATCCCAATTTTGTAAGTTTAAAACAAAATTATAAGTGTTTATTTCATCTTAAGCATGCAGTTCCCACTTTTAATAAAATCATCTAACAGTCTGTTAAAGGCACTGTAACATGTACTTGTATTCGAGATTTAAATGTTGGATCCCACTGTGGCTCTGTAATGGATTTTCCGCAATATCCTTAATAAAAAGATTCAAACTAAAAAAAATAAAAAATACATACACTAACAACTAGGATTCACAGTTGAGGGCCCTCAGTTGTAATAAACTGTTAGACCATCAAGACCTTTCACACAGATTTGGTACAGAAATCTTACAGCGTTATTAAATTGTGATTCAGTAAATTTAAAAGGGCTCTATATAAGCACACAGCATATTTTTTTTACAGAAGTTTTTAGTTAGTGAAGACCTTACTTTTGGATAGAAGATCACTAACTAAAAACTTCTGTAAAAAAATATACTCTGTGCTTAAACAGAGCCCTTTTAAATTTACCGAATCACAATTTAATAAGGCTGATAGTAAGGTTGAAAAAAGACTTTCAGTCCATCAAGTTCAAACTTTTAAGATCTCATCTAATCTGCAATATGCAGATTAAATATTAATAAATTAGTTGTTCATTAATTATTAATCAATTATTTAGGTAATTATTTATTTTTTATTTTATTTTTAGAGAGGAAGGCAAACAGAAAAAAAACAAGTGAGACTTAGCCAATCGTCTCAAAGGGAATTTTTTTTAATTTTTATTCCTTCCTGACTCCAGATACTGGCGATCGGATTTCTCCCTGGATCAATACTGTCTCTCTAATTATTCATGATAACCCTGAATTCCCTTTTTCATCTAAACTAAAGCATTAAAAAAACTCCATATTTATTAGGATCCACAAACGAAAAATTTCCAGTGCCAAAACCCCACATCAATACTTCAGATGTTTAAAAGAAATTACATTTTAGTGATTTCTTAATTTATATTTCATAACACAACCATGAAAGTTTTTGGGCAGTGATAGACAACCTACTTCACTTGAAAGGCCCTTGAATTCTAAATGGGCTGCATGATTGGTTTATGATATATTAAACTTTTTTGCTTCATACAGAACATACCGTAGTTAAGATCACTGTCGAAGAAAATTAATGCAGAATCAAGGAATATATATATATGTGAGTGCAAGTGCAAATAATAAAATAATGTTTATATTGTGGATGAAGAAAATGCACTGTGCGCAATTGGGTGGCTGCACAGAAGGCTTCTGATGAACTCATGTGGGGATTACATTATATATTGCAAACCAATGGCATATCTCCAAATGTATCAAATCTCCCAAGGGGAGGGGACACCTCTATTTAAAAAAACAAATATGCACTATTAGGTAGTTAATATTAGCATTTATTAAAAAGGGTATAGAAGCAAGGGAAGCAAATATAATTCTGAAACTATACAAATCCCTGGTAGCTAACTGCGCCCCTACGTCAGCACGCCAACATTTGCACACACACCACAAATGTACCCTGAATTCAAAGTGCGCGCAGCTGATAGCACGACCCGGTAGGACGCCGCGCATTTAACACTCGCGCAATTAGATAGAGAGCTGAGAAGATAGAGAGAGATGGGCAAGAAGGACAAAGAGCGGAGGAGAGAGAGACAGGGAAGATAGACAGAGAGTGGAGAAGGGAGAGATGTGGGAAGAGATAGAAAGAGAGGAAAGAGCCAGAGATGGAGAAGAGAGACAGAGAGATAGAGGGTGGAGATAGAGAGATAGAAAGTGCGGTGACAGACAGCATCATCACTTCCAATTCCAATTCCACACCCCAGCCCACAGTTGCTCCTGTTTCTGCCCTCACCTCTCGGAGGCCTCCCATGGCCCATACGTGGTTATCCTTTAGCATGACCAGGTCACTGGCTCCATAGCAGTGGGCCCCGGCTCCCCCTACAATTAATTCGTACTTCTCTGCCTGGCAGAACCCTGGGGTGTTCTTCCTTGTTCCTGTGACCTGACCTGTCCAGCCAGTGGCTTTGGCCTTCTGTATTACCTCCCTCCCCAAAGTGGCCACTCCACTGTTAAGAGACAGAGCATTTGGAACAGGGGAAGGAGGGAAGGTGAAAATGGCCCCATTAAGACCTGGCAAGTATGAAGGTACCAGTAAGACTGCACAGGTGTGAGGATCACCAATAGGACTGGGAAGGTCCTATTTTTTATTTTTTTTATTTTTTATATACAACTAATTAATTAATAGTTAATCCGCATATTGCAGATCAGAGGAGATCTTAAAATGTTGAACTTGATGGACTGAAAGTCTTTTTTCAACCATAAATACTTTGTAACTATGTAACTATGTATTTAGGAGGACTGGGCATGTGTGAGTGTCACCAGTAAAACTGGTTAGGTGTGAGGGTCACCAGTGGGACTGGAAAGGTATGAGTGTCACCACTCTATGAGGGGGAGAGGTTCCATGTAGTGGGGGGTCCCAGTGTCAATAGGAAGAGGTTCCATGTAATGGGGGCTCCAGTGTCACTATATTGGGAAGGGGTTCCATATAGTGGGCGGGTCCTATTGTCACTTTATGGGGGAGGGGTTCCATGTAGTGGCGGGGCCCATGAGAGGGATGGGTTCCATGTAGTGTGAGGTCCCAGTGTCACTATGAGGGGGGGAAGTTCAAGTTAGTGGGGGGTCACAATGAAAGGGAGGGATTCCATGTAGGGGTTCAGTGTCACTTCACTATGTGGTGAAGAGGTTCCATGTATTCCAGTGTCACTATAAAGGGAAGGGGTTCCATGCAGTGAGGCATCCCAGTGTCCCTATGAGTGGGAGGGGTTCCATGAAGTGGGGTTCCCCCCTTGTCACCTCTCACAGTGGCTACCCTGGTAACTGGCTCAAGCCACGCCCCCTCAGGATACCACCACTCAACGATGCAGTTAACCTCTTCACACACAGCCTGGAAGAATGCCCCCCCCGGCAGGGGGTCTTGCACAGTAACATGGCTTTTTCATGTACCCACAGGAAGCCGCCCATCCTGCAATGTCCAACCAGGGGGCATCTTCGGCCAGCCAATCCCAGTCCAACTGCTGCAGGCGAGGCCAGGGCAAGAGACGAGCAAAGTCATCAGAGGTCATTATGTGTGGGGGCTGTAAAGAAAGATGGGGCAATAAGGGCACCATTACAGTGCACCCCCGCACCTGGTGTTACCCTCCTTCCCCCCACACCCAGCTCTAATACACTGTATCACGACCCAGGGGTGAGGGGTTATCTTTAAACTCAAACCTTCCTGTCAGACTTTCCACTTCCCTGTCTCTCTCTTCTCCGCTCCCTGTCTCTCTTCTCTATCTCTCTCTCTTTTCAGCTCTCTATCTAATTGCGCACATGCTTAATGTGCGTCGACCTACCGGGTCGCGCTATTGCCTGTGTGCACTTTGAATCACGGGCGCATTTATGTTGTGCGCAAATGTTCTTGCGCTGACGTTGGGGCGCATTTAAGGCACGCGCAATAGACAAGGTGCCCAAATCCCTAGTACGCCCTCATTTGGAATATGGAATTTTAGAGCTGGAAAAAGTACAGAGGAGGGCAACAAAACTAATAAGGGGAATCGAGGGACTAAGTTATGAAGAAAGACTAACCAAATTAAACGTATTTTCTCTAGAAAAAAAGGCCTCTAAGAGGAGATATGATTACCTTATATACATACATCCAGGGTCAGTATAAAGATTTGTCAAGTGAGGTTTTCATCTGACAAGGGGACATCATAGAAGTAAAAAGAAGTAGAGACATTTTTAGAAGCAAAAAGATTTTCATCTCAAAGAAAGAAAATGGTTCTTTACAGTAAGGGTGGTTAAACTGTGGAATTCTCTACCAAAGGAGGAGGTGACAGCGGAATTGATCGATAACTTTAAAAATGTACTGGATAGATTTTTATTTAAAAAGGACATTCAGAGTTATCCTGGGTAATTAGAGAGGGAGTATTGATCCAGGGAGGAATCTGATCACCAGTATCTAGGGTCAGGAAGGAATTTTTTTTTTTTTTCTTTTGAGACGATTAGCAAAGTTTTATTTGTTTTTTTTTCAGTTTGCCTTTCTCTGGATCAATCAACAACTAATCCGCATATTGCAGATCAGAGGAGATCTTAAAAGGTTGAACTTGGTGGATTAAAAGTATTTTTTCAACCATAAATACTATTACTATGTAGAGTTGCCTCCATTCTGTAAAATGTATAAACTAATGTATAGAGATACATGCACATAATATGTGCACAATGTTCCTTACAGACATGTATTCTCCAGGCTTCTAATTTGGTCTTGGATAGTGATGTCGCGAACATTAAATTTTCGGTTTGCGAACCGCCGCAAATGTTCGCGAACCCGCAAACCCGTCGAACCGCCATAGACTTCAATGGGCAGGCGGATTTTAAAACCCACAGGGACTCTTTCTGGCCACAATAGTGATGGAAAAGTTGTTTTAAGGGGACTAACACCTGGACTGTGGCATGCCGGAGGGGGATCCATGTCAAAACTCTCACGGAAAATTACATAGTTGATGCAGAGTCTGGTTTTAATCCATAAAGGGCATAAATAACCAAACATCCCCCTCCATCATCATCCTCCCCTGTATCTCTTTACCCCCTCCGTCATCATCCTCCCCTGTGTCTCTTCCCCCCTCCATCATCATCCTCGCCTGTGTCTCTTTCCCCCCTCCCTCATCATCCTCCCCTGTGTCTCTTTTCCCCCTCCCTCGTCATCTTCCCCTGTGTCTCTTCCCCCCCCCTCATCATCCTCCCCTGTGTCTCTTTCCCCCCTTCCTCATCACCCTCCCATGTATCTCTTTACCCCCTCCCTCATCATCCTCCCCTGTGTCTGTTTCCCCCTCCCTCATCATCCTGGATGATAAGGGGGGGGGGGGGGGAGACACAGGGATAAGTGTGAGGGGTGTTAGGGTAAGGGGTGTTAGGGATAAGGGTGAGGGGGTTAGGTGTTAGGGTGAGGGGTGTTAGGGATAAGTGTAAGGGGTGTTAGGGTGAGGCATGTTAGGAATAAGTGTGAGGGGTGTTAGGTCTTAGGGATAAGTGTGAGAATGTAAGGGCTAGGTGTTAGGTTGATGGGTGTTATGGATAAGTGTGAGGGGTGTTAGGGTTAGGGGTGTTAGGGATAAGTGTGAGGGGTGTTAGGGTTAGGTGGTTAGGTGTTAGGTTGAGGGGTGTTAGGAATAAGTGTGATGGGTGTTAGGGTAAGGTGTGTTAGGGTTAGGTGTTAGGGTGAGGGATGTTAGGGTTAGGTGTTAGGGATAAGTGTGAGGGGTGTTAGAGTTAGGGTAAGGGGTGTTAGGGATAAGTGTGAGGGGCGTTAGGGTTAGGGGTGTTAGGGATAAGTGTGAGGGGTGTTAGGGTTAGGTGTTAGGGTGAGGGGTGTTAGGGATAAGTGTAAGGGGTGTTAGGGTTAGGTGTTAGGGTGAGGGATGTTAGGGTTAGGTGTTAGGGATAAGTGTGAGGTGTGTTAGGGTTAGGGTAAGGGTAAGGGGTGTTAGGGATAAGTGTGAGGGGTATTAGGGTTAGGGTAAGGGGTGTAAGGGATAAGTGTGAGGGGTGTTAGGGTTAGGGTGAGGGGTGTTAGGGATAAGTGTAAGGGGTGTTAGGGTTAGGTGTTAGGGTGAGGGATGTTAGGGTTAGGTGGTAGGGATAAGTGTGAGGGGTGTTAGGGTTAGGGTGAGGGGTGTTAGGGATAAGTGTGAGGGGTGTTAGGGTTAGGTGTTAGGGTGAGGGGTGTTAGGGATAAGTGTGAGGGATGTTAGGGTTAGGTGTTAGGGATAAGTGTGAGGGGTGTTAGGGTTAGGGAAAGGGGTGTTAGGGATAAGTGTGAGGGGTGTTAGGGTTAGGTGTTAGGGTGAGGGGTGTTAAGGATAAGTGTAAGGGGGGTTAGGGTGAGGCCTGTTAGGAATAAGTGTGAGGGGTGTTAGGTCTTAGGGATAAGTGTGAGGAGTGTTAGGGTTAGGTGTTAGGTTGATGGGTGTTATGGATAAGTGTGAGGGGTGTTAGGGTTGGGTGCTAAGGTGAGGGGAGGATGATGATAAGGGGGGGAAGAGACACAGGGGTGTCCTTGCAGCAGAGATCAAAAGAGTCCTTCAGGACTGTATTGCACACTGTGTACAGTAGCCTAGCTATGGTTTTCCCTATTGATGCAGTATCACCTACACTCAGCCTCCTCTCAGTGAGACTGCAAGTTAGTTATGATTCCAAAATGGCTGCTGTCCATGAGGTAGAAGGGTGTGGAAGGCAGGGTATGATGCTGATTGGCTGGAATGTGTCTGCTGACTGTGAGTTGCAGGGTCAAAGTTTGCTCAATGATAAAGTATAGGGGGCGGGTCGAATATCGCATATGTTGGCAGTACGCCGCGAACGCGAACATGCTATGTTCGCCGGGAACAGTCCGCCGGCGAACTATTCGCGACATCTCTAGTCTTGGACTCTGAGAGAAACTACAAGAGAAACTGGAGAAAGTGTGACACTGTCAGGGATAGAAGACAGGGCTTTGCCTCCAAGTGTCGGACTTTTGAGGGACATGGACATTTTCCAGTTAAAAAAGGGACTATCCCTCCAAAAGAGGGAAAATTCGGAAATATGCAATGATCTGGACCGGAGATAGTTAAAGGAACACTATTACCAACATAAATCTTGGTACAGATTAGGAAAATAGAAAACGTGAGGGGGGAACTTAAAAAAATATACAATTTAAGTGATGAGGCCTTCTTGCTGTGCGGGCAAGAGGCTGACTTCATAGTGATGTCACACTATTTAAAGATCTCATCATGAAGTCATACATTTCCAGTGCCACTGTGTTTGTTGGGAACAGTGCAAAGAGAGACGGTGCATCACTAAGAGATTATGAGGTGTATATGCAAGCACCAGGCGCCGTAATAATCTGGGCAAAATGGGCCAAAACTTAGCAAAAATGAAAGCATTAAAAACACAAGCAGCCTTATTAAATTGCGATTCGGCCAATTGAATAGGGCTCTATATAAGCACAGAGCATATTTTTTTTACAGAAGTTTTTAGTTAGTGAACTTCTATCCAAAAGCAAGGTCTTCACTAAATAAAAACTTCTGTAAAAAAAATATGCTGTGTGCTTATATAGAGCCCTTTAGATTTGCCGAATCGCAATTTAATAAGGCTGATATCAAACTTATACAGAGATTAATTCTTGTAGCCATGTCCCTTTAAAGCCTAAAATACTTTATAGTATTGTAAGAGTATTAGATGTATTCTACATTCAAGTCCATTATAATCTCCATCAGACCCCTGTAGTGCAGTAAGGTGGTACCACTGTGAACATAATGAGCTTGCTTCCTAATGCAGCATCTTCCAGAGCATTCTTTGCTTTTGCTTGCTCAGCTTGGCACACTTTGTCACAAATGTCAGAATGGCCAAAGGTTTATGTTACTTCTGAGTAAGTGCACAGGTTCCACTCTCTGTGTAGCGTTGTATTTGTGGAGCACGTGTGTGTGTGTGTCTGTTAGCTGTCTCTCAGGGGAAAGACCCGGCTCCTCTCTGGCTGTTTTCACGCAGTTGATAAAAATGATCTCTTATTTCCAAGTCTGAAAGGAGCCCTGGGACAGATCAGTTTATCCCAAGTTCCCTTCTGACCTCCCAGGGCATCTGCTGCCTACAAGATCCAGTCATGTAATGCACAAGAAACAAGCCTTACATAATGCATTATTAAGTAATAGAGTGCAGTCTTTAACCACACAGACCTGATGACCTGTCACCCATCCTCCTCCTTAACGGATAGATGGCTTGTAAAACACCCAAGAAGCCAGCAAGTTTGTAGCACAAAAACAGATCTGAAGAAGGGGATCTGATCCCCAAAATCCTAACTTGGTACGAACTAGATATGCAGCATGGTACTTTTTTTATAAAAATAATGAAGAACTGCTTTGTAAATAACAGTTTGGATCTCAAAGTTGGTCCAGAGAACTTTCTTATGGTAAACAAGCTGTTCCTGGCTCCTGTTAGGTTGAGAACCACTGGCCGACATTACAGCTAGAAAACTGTATTTTAACATTGAGTAAATGGCTTTGGTCTTACCATGGGTGTAGGAACTGGGGGGGATGGGGGGACAAAACCCCCAGAATTATTCTGACTCCTACACCCCTGGATCTTACCTTTTGGCAGCCTCAACATTTCCAGGTTAGGATTTAACAATTAGAAAGCAAATTATTATTTTTATTATCATCATTGTTTATTTATAATGCGCCAACATATTCTGTAGCGTTGTACATAAGTTCAGACAAAGATAAATACAAATTAACATATAGCAAAGCAAGGAGGACCCCGTCTGTTAGGTGGGAATCCAGTGTCTATGGAACATTCCCAAAGTACATAGGCTTGAAACTCGCAGACTTACAATCTAAGGTATTATGTTAAATCATGTTAAAATATAAAAGTAACACACACCAAGTAATATTTCAAGACAGTTCAGTAAGAGCAGATCATATAAACTTATGGCCACTCTTAACTAGTGTTATTCAATAGTTAAGATTGAACTAAAAGTCCAACTTTTTAGATCTTGTCTGTTTCACATGTTGTTTCCAAAGAAAGGCAAACAAAAACCCACATAAACAATTTACTATATAGAAAGAATATTCCTTTCTGGCCCCAAACGTAGTCTTTAGATTTGTGATCAATGAAATAATAATAAGGCAAAAGGATTAATGGAAGTTGTTGTATAAAAAAACATGCAAATAAGATTGAACCTATAAATATTAATGCCAGAATCACATTGTATCAGAGAGATACCAAGTACATTTATCACTGAGTTAAACAAGCACTGGACTTCAAGAAAAAAGACACATGTTTGTGATGTGTTTAACAATCTAACAAGATTAGCAACTATGTCAGCTATGGACAGAAAACATTTTTTTTTATTTGGGTCAATAAAAAGGCCAAACATATATATAAATGATCACATTACCTCTATGGTGATCGGATTACCTTTATATAAAATAATTAATCTACCATCTTCCCCTAAAAAAAAAAGATTCCTTCCTTACTGTCAGTAACAAAGGGGCCCCTACCCTTCTGTGGGCCCCAGTTCTTTGCACCTAAATAAACCTTTAAATAAAACAGAATTATTGTGATTATTACAATCTCTTGCAGTGTGGACCCCTGCCCACTACATTGGATGCACACTTGTCCCCATCTGATGCTTTGTCATGTTTAGCTGAGTTCTGTTACACATCAGGCAGATTGTGACCTGTCCCATGCCTCGTGTTGTTCTTCTCTTCCTTCTGACATCTTGTCATCCATTTACAAATATTTTTTGTAAATAACATATCAGATGTTAACAAGAAGAGCTCCCTGGGCTGTGTCTGCGGCTCCCTGGAGAGGTGTCCCTGACAGGACCTGCTGGGGATGGCCAGCTGTTTGTATCCAGTAACAGTCATAAGGGGGATTCCTGTGCAATGTTTGTCATATTAATGGACAGGAGATGACTCCCCAAACGTCTGGAACTAGTAGCTCTGGTTACATCCCACAGTACTCACTGGTCAGTAGAAGTACGGGACATAAGGAAACTACGTAAATACTGAATAATCTAAAGGCATGACAAGGTACTACTAAATAAATGAACTATTGTTAGTCCGTCTGGTCATCCTTTTAAATTATGATTGTACCATTAGATACAGGAACATTAGTATAACACTTTTTAAAGGGAAGTCAAGTACTAGGTCATACTGCAAAAAATTGCATTCAGTGCCTTTTATGTATAATACCAATCAAACAGACATCCAAATGGATGCATTCTCTGTGTATTTACTGTATCAATGAAGTCTTTAAAAGATGTGCAAGGGATGTTGATATAAAAATCTGCATACATTGAAGAACCTGTACATACAAGTTCAAAGTATTTAATTTTTTCTTGTATTTTATAGTACAATTATAAATTGGAACTTTTGGTTGACAGGAAGTAGACGGTTTTACAAGTTAAAGGGCTACTATCATGGACCAATTTCCATGAATTTTAGAAGGTCATTGCCGTTCAAGAAACAAAGACACTTGTTTGTCAGGTTTGTACCAAATTAACAATATTAGGAGTTGTGTAGGCCATGGACATGTTTTGAAAAATTCTGTGTTTCTTGCATCACACTCTGAGGGCTGGGGTGTGTGTTTGTAGTTATCAGTGGAGGGAGGGGTGGAGGAGGAGACAGAGAAGTTCAGAGCCTTTGGTTGATATCATTTCACTGGCCCATAAGCATAACATTGCAGGAAAGGACGCAGCCATAGCTATACGCATGACTCTTTTCATGCTTAATTATGCTATTTCTCAGATTCAACATTTTCATTATGCAGTCGTCCTTTATGTCGTATAAAAAGGTCTCTACGTGATAGTTCGGTGTTAAGGTATACCACAGTAGAATCCCCCCACCCAGTTAATGGTCCACAGTAGTTTGGGGAAATCTTCACTTTTCTAAGGTATATAACAAACTACCAA
Organism: Discoglossus pictus; assembly: GCA_027410445.1. NCBI lineage: Eukaryota > Metazoa > Chordata > Amphibia > Anura > Alytidae > Discoglossus > Discoglossus pictus. The sequence goes on along the minus strand of CM050171.1, from coordinate 103,129,387 downwards.
CATTATCTATTTAAACCAAATGCATAAAACATTTTAGAAACATATCTTAGTCTTATAAAATTCTGCTTGAGACTAAATACTTCAATATTGAACCTCAAAGCATTGCTTTCTATCCTGGGAGTGTGAGTTGCATCTCAGTGTAATACTATTGTTAAGTTCCACATCCTTGTAACAGACTCAGTAGAATTAAATAGAAATCTTATCTGAATCCAAGGTCCCTGCCAAGTGACTAATCCAGTTAGAAAAAAGCGAATAGTTTTGCATTTAAAAGCACAATTTAAAGCAAAATTTAAAAATGCAATGTTATATATTTTTTTTAATGATAATGTAAAAAATGGTAATATTGTACATAACTGAGAGTAGGGATTGGATATGATCATAATATAAAGTCAAGTTCTTGAGGATATACCTGTGCAAGGGTCTTCCTTGGATGTGCCTAGTGTAATTTGCAATACTATTTTGATTTTTTGTTTCATGTTACATGTGAATAAGCTAAGGATGACATATTTTTGGGATGTGAAAATGAAAGAAAGGAGTTACATATTTATAGTAAAAGGGAAAGCCTTCAAGACAGTAATGTCTCTGATAAGCTTAAACACTGAAGTCCTTTTAACTTTTAACCAGGCAAAGAGATTTTTAAATCACTTTACATTTTTTACTAGCTCTTCATTTAATCTAATGCTTTCTATTTCACTTTATGTGCCTGAAGAGTATGTAAATGAAAGTGCAGAGGAGTTTCAGATGCATAGGAAGTAGACTGTATTTTCTTTAGGCTTGTTGCCTCTATATCTATTCACTGTCATCAATGATGTCATGACTGATCAAGCAAGACAATAACCAACGTCTTTATTCATGTTGTGCCCAATTCCAGAAACAAATGCAAATCCCTTAGAGGTAATTTAAGTGTGTTAAAGTTGTGTTAAAATGTTCTGAGCATTGATTCTTTTGATTAAAGCTTCAAATATATTTTGCCGCTCAATTAGTACACAATCTTGCACCATCTTTAGTGAGTTTTGTCGTTTATGGAGCTTGGATTTTATTCACTAAGCTTTGCTTTTCTGGCAATGCAAGGTGAAGAATAATCTTTCAACAGAGTTGGAGCATAGAACCTTTTCAATTGTGGTGTTGGAGGCATGTGCATATATAGGTTTTATTTTATTCATCCCCTTGGAATTTTTTGTGCTTTGTTGCCTCCCAACCTGGAATTAACATGGATTGTTTGAGGATTTGCATCATTTAATTTACAGAACATGCCCACAACTTTGAAGATGTTTTTTTTTTTTATTGTGAAGAAAACAACAATTAGGACAAAATAACAGAAAAAGTCAATGTGCGTAACTTTTCACCCCCATAAAGTCAATACTTTGTAGAGCCACCTTTTGCGGCAATAACAGGTTCAAGTCGCTTTGGATAAGTCTCTATGAGCTTGCCTCATCTTACCAATGGGATTTTTGCCCATTCCTCCTTGGAAAACTGCTCCAGCACCTTCAAGTTGGATGGTTTGCGCTTGTGAACAGCAATCTTTAAGTCTGACCACAGATTTTCTATTGGATTGAGATCTGGGCTTTGACTAGGCCATTCCAACACATTTACATGTTTCCCCTTAAACCACTCAAGTGTTGCTTTAGCGGTGTGTTTGGGGTCATTGTCCTGCTGGAAGGGGAACCTCTGTCCTAGCCTCAAATCACGCACAGAGTGGTACAGGTGTTGCTCTAGAATATCCCTATATTTAGCACCATCCATTTTTCCCTCAACTCTGACCAGTTTCCCAGTCCCGGATGTTGAATAACATCCCCACAGCATGTTGCTACCACGACCACAATGTTTCACTGTGGGGATGGTGTTCTTTGGGTGATGGGATTTGTTTGGTTTGCGCCAGACATAGCGTTTTCTTCGATGGACGAAAAGTTCAATTTTAGTCTCATCAGACCAGAGCACCATCCTCCATACATTTTGGGAGTCTCCGCAAACTCAGAATGTGCCATTTTGTTTTTTGCTGAAAGTAATGGCTTTCTTCTGGCCATTCTGCCATAAAGCCCCACTCTATCGAGCGTACTGCTTATAGTCGTCCTATGTACAGATACTCCAGTATCTGCTGTGGAACTCTGCAGCGCCTCCAGGGTTACCTTAGGTCTCTGTGCTGCCTCTGATTAATGCCCTCCTTGCCCGGTCCTTGAGTTTTGGTGGGCGGCCGTCTCTTGGCAGGTTTGCTGTTGTGCCATGTTCTTTCCATTTGGTTATGATAGATTTGATGGTGCTTCTGGGGATCATCAAATATTTGGATATTTTTTTATAACCTAACCCTGACTTGTATTTCTCAACAACATTGTCCCTTACTTGTTTGAAAACTTCCTTGGTCTTCATGGTAGTGTTTGGTTAGTGGTGCCTCTTGCTTAGGTGTTGCAGCATCTGTGGCTTTTCAAAAAAGGTGTGTATATTTAATGACAGATCATGTGATACTTAGATTGCACACAGGTGGACATCATTTCACTAATTATGTGACTTCTGAAGGTAATTGGTTGCACCAGAGCTTTTTATGGGCTTCATAACAAAGGGGGTGAATACATACACACGTGTCAATTTTTTGTTTTCTATTTGTTTCTAAAAAATAGTTTTATGTATATATTTTTCTCATTTCACTTCACCAATTTAGATTATTGTGTTCTGATCCATCACATAAAATTCAGATTAACAAAACATTTAACTTAAGGCTGTAATGTAACAAAATAGGTAAGAAGTCAAGGGGGCTGAATACTTTTGCAAGGCACTGTATACCATTCAGATTTTGATGCGACCCACTTGCAGGTCCTCCTTTCCCTTTTCTATATTTCTAATAAGAAGTTTATTTTTATGGGGGGTATGTCAGAAAGAGTCATGTACAATTACCTACTCTGCATATACAAACATATTTACATGTACTGCACTGCATCTTCTTCCCCCTGAAAATGGGCATCATGGGCCTAGGCAGCAACACATCTCAGGTTGGAGGAAATTTTTTAGAGTTTCTTCGATTGCAAGAAGATCAAACTAATCCATACTTAAGGAAATTAAACAAGACTGGATTGATAGTAAAGCTAAAACTCAACTACTTTGGCCACATAATGAGAAGACAGGATTTACTAGAGAATAATGTGATGCTAGGAAAGATGGAAGGCAAAAGGTACGAGGGGCAGCAAAGGATAAGATGGATAGATAGTATTACAGAAGCAGCAAAGATGAACTTAGCTCAGAGAAGCAGTTGCAGACTAGCAGAACTGGTGTGCAAATATCCATGACCTTACAAAGAGAGTAACCTGTCTGAACAACAACAACAAGACTCCAGTGAACATGGAGGTCCCTTACGCATTGCATAGAGCTTATAATACTTTAAACATTTTACAATACACCAAGAATATGAAGCTGGGTGCAAATGAAGATTGTAGGGAAACCATTAGGAAAATATCTTCAGTTAATCTCCAAAAGTATATTAATAATTAGAATCAACTCAAATGGGGTGACTGAAATAGTACATGGTCTAGAAGACAAAACAAATTCACTTTGACTTATTTATACAATATATATATATTGTGACAAGTTATCAGTCTTTACAAAATGTGTGCACTTGTTTCCGCCACTTAAATGGTGGGGCACAATTACTGGAGGCTTTAATATTTTCCCAAATTGTCCAATTGTTCACATTCACTGGTCTTCAGAACTTCAGGTTTTCACTTTGCTGCCGACCCATCATGAGCGCCAAGCTACTGTCTCTCTGTCTTTGTGTTTTTTCCCAGTTCCCGGCAAACCGCACACTTCTTTCTGTGTTTCTCTTTATCCAGCGCCCATAAACAGCACACACGCCTGTGCGTGTGGGTCTTTCTTCAACTCAGACCAACCTCTGTGTGTCAATCTCAGCCTCAAGTAGACTGGAAACATAATTCATTTACTGCCTCATATAGGCTGCAGGCCTGAGACACAGTCTCACACAGGCTGCTGGCTCCAAAAGCAGACTGTCAGCTGCAATCCAAACAACCACACCCACATTCCAGTAGATGTCTTAAGTTAGCTGTTCTCAGGTCTGATCAGCTGCCCATTCTGACTTCCTGGGGAAAGGGAGCTTTGTAAAGTCTGTGGCTCACAGAAACACTTTGTATCACTCAGTCACACATCCCCCTCCTCAGCTTGATACTATGCGGCTGAGCAACCAATGCAGTAAATCTGTGTATGCAGGACAATGCATCTGCTGTACCATATTGTCTGCCATCTCTGCGAGTGTTTCCTTTCTCCTCAGCATTGGTTAGACTCTTGTAGTTGCTAAAGCTTCTGCTCTTTCACTACATTCACCATTATTTTCAGAATATGGTCACCAAAACCATATTAGTGGAGATGTGACTTATGTTACAGGTGTAGATACTACCATTCAATTTCCAGTAACCTTGACATACTGTGTAATAGCTCACCCCTACAGTTCTCTCCAGTATCATGTGCATCCTTCTTCTTCTGAGCCATCTGCATTAAGGTCTTCCATAGTCGCTTGATTGCGCCTTGTAGATTCAGCATCTCATTATGCTATATGTCTAGCTGCAGCTGATAGTCTTGGGGAGATGTCTTGTTGTCAGCAGTATGCTCAGACAGGGCCATAATCTTACAACTCTTATGAATCATCTGTAATGTGTTCTGTAACTTTACCGAATGTCCATTCTCAATTGAGGGATTAGCCTTCTGCTTCCTGACCATTTCGGGGGGATGCCAGGAACTCATCTCTGTTACACTCTCTGTGAAGTTTTGGGCTAGAGCATTCTGGTCAGGGGGTTCATCTGCAACCCCTGTGTTAAACTAGTGATCGCGGCCTCTTGATTTACTAAGGCACTGTGAAGCTTCGGCACCTCAACTTTTGCATCTCTACTCTCTACTTTCAGTTCTGCTATCCTATGAAGTTCGGATTCTATCTCACTCGCCAACACTTCCTCATCACTTAGTTGCACCTTCAACACAACTAGAAGGTGGTTGGTGTTCGGCTCAGATAGCAGCTGACTTTTTGCTGCCAATCTGTATAAACATCTGGTCAAATTCTGTGAAACCTTGAAATTGTCAGGCTTCCTTTCTTAGCTCTTTCTACAGGCTTTCCAACTTTTCCAGGACCAGCTAATCCAGACTTTCCTGGCTATCTCTGACTTTGTGTCTGTTTTGTCTCAGCTATTGAAGCTCATTCTGCAATTTCTCAATCACTTCATGCCACCTCTCCACCTCATCCTCTTTAGGTTCATCATCATCACCTTCACCATGGGCACCTGGGCTCTTTCTATTACCACTTTTCATCGCAGTCTACTTCATAGACCGGCAAACTGTCTTGAGCCCATGGTTTGCGATGACAGATGACCTGACTCTTGCTATTTCCCCTCTTGTTTCTCCTTTTCCTTAGCTCTCTATATTATGGCAGCCTAAGTCAGACAGCTGTTGGGATACCTCACAATGTTAATGGGACTCATATCTACATTGTATGTCTTTTCAGGGATGGTGATTCCTCTTCCACCAGCTCAATCTCCAAATTCTCATCTTCCTCTTAATCCACTGTAGGAAGAATTCCAGTTTCATCCTCAAAATCAGGACATTCTTCCCTTGAAAGGACATTGGCTGCAATGATCTGTCTGATCTCCCTTTTATCTGGGTCAAAGATCTTTGTCAGGCATTTCCTTTCCATAGTATCATTATCCACCTCGTGAGCATTCACCAGGGACAGGTGGATGGGTCTGTACGGGTTTCTTATGAAGGCCTCTTCATTGCTCTTACCAATAAGGTTTCTGCTTTGGTTTGGGTTCAAATCTTGCTCACAATCAGCCACATTTGCATACTTCTGCATTAGGTTTCAACTCCTCGTCAGGGAAACTGAACTTAAGTAGAGAAGCATGATACTTGGGTAGAGAGAAGCAAGCTACTTCTCAGGATCCCATACACAATCACAGTCATGTTATCCAGAAGACAGGAAGGTCGCTATCTTCCACGTGGGAGCTCCTTTAAGTCCAATAGCTTATCTTTGCCATAACAATGGAGGTACTTGCCGTACAAAAACTTCCATGAGTGGAATTTCTGTACGTTAATACTTCTGCTAACTCCACTCTGTCAAGAATCTCTGTTTTCAGACCGACATAATTAACTGCCTTTTCTTCATCGATAACAATAAAGGCTTTCTAAGCTTCACCACATAAGTAAGGGACAAGGATTGTGGCCCAGTGACTTTGGAGTCAAGCTTCGCTAGTGGCAATTCGTTCAAAGGTCAGGAGGTATGCTTCCACATCATCTTTACTAGTCATTTTCTGTATGAAGAGGTCAGGTTTAATGTTTCAATGTATCTGCAATCATAGTAGCTTTTACAGGCCTCCAGTGCAGCAGCTGGGCCTGTCGTACTGCCAAAGCTTGGCTCATATGAGCTCTGTCCTCTGCTACTTGCCTCAGCCATTGCTCTTGCTGATGTGCAGTGGCTTATCCCAGCACTGTGACTAGTTATCAATCTCCACTGCGTTTGCACCTATGTTTCTGGTACTTTGATGGAGGAATGCAATTACAGGAGACTTTAATACTTTTCCAAAGTTTACTATAATGGTAGCCAATGATACAACAATAATACACCAAACCAAATCAGAGAAAATAACAGGCTTAGCTTCCACTGGAGCAGTACCTTCACTTATAGACAGTTCCCTAACTATCTGCTCTCATCCAGTTAAACCTCGGTGGAGCAAAAAAAAAAACAGTCCAACAGTTTGTTTACATTCACTGGTGTTTATTCCTCAGAACTCCAGTTTTCCACTTTGCTGCAGAACCATCATCGGCTCCAAGCTACTGTCTCTTTGTATTTCTGTCTTTTCCCAGCTTTATGCAAATGACACACTTCTCTCTGTGTCTCTCTTTTTACAGCTACAATAAATATACAGGCTGTAGGCTCTAAACACAGTCTCTCAGACTGCAGGCCCCAAGCACAGCCTCTCAGCGGCAGTCCAAACAGCCACACCAAATTCCAGTAGTAGTCAGCTGTACTCAGGTGCTTCTAATCAGGTGCTCAGGAAAGTTAACTCTTTTAGACCTCTTGGAGAAAGGGAGCTTTGTAAAGTTTGTAGCTCACAGAAATACCCTTTATCACTCTGTCACAATAAAATACACATATGTATATTGAAGGCACAAGATTTGGTGATAATGTACAGATGTAGATAAGGATAGTAGATAAGTGTAACAATCTTCCAATGCAGGTTGTAAATACTAAGGCTGTAAAGGATTGTGATAATTTATTAAACCACATTTTTAGGCAGATAAAATTGAAAATCATGATGGTCATATTGGTTTTTATATTTATGCATCTACATAATACTGTGAGACTTAAGTTATCCTCAATTAAAGAATGTCACTAGCATATAAAGGTTAGTGATTCTAGGTAATGGTTGCCCACCTTCATTCCTTGAGGGTCAGTGTAATGGTCAAGAAATTTTGTTCATTATCATTCAAGATCGTGTGGAGCTTTACATCAGATAGGGGGCCCATATGGGCCTACCCTTAATACCCTTTACACATTCCATTAGCCCAACATTCGATATCCCTATCCATGTCTGACAAAGCAGTATGGCACAGATCAGAAACTTCCACAGGAGTCTGAATCCAAACAAATATACATGCTGTGTGTGATGGATTGCTCCTGTCTGTACAGGCCCGTTCTGACTGATGCCTTCTCAGCGGCCTTGATCAATGTTTCCATTAGATAAGTCCCCGGTATGAATGCAAATCCCTCCCTCCTGAGCAGCAGAACTCTGCACTCCCGCAGGGCATACAGTACACTGACAGACGGCCAAGAGGAAACCTGTGCGGGGCTTCGGGAAAAGGCACACAGCCAGGGGCCCTCTCTGCGCCATTGGTCTTATACTGTCACAGTAACAGATAACCCGAAAAGAAATGTAAAACTCAAGCTCTATACAATTCTGTAATTGTAAGGGATCTAATCATAAAATGGTCTTATTTATCTCATAGAGGAAAATAAGAATTTCACCTGCTATTCTATGGAACACTCTGTTCGTGGAGACTAAATTGGTATTTTTTGATAAACGAGGTCTACACAATCATGTTGGAATTTGTAGTATTTATTTTATATTATATAAAAACCTTTCATGGATATAACCTCTTAGCTTGTAAGCTCTCATGAGAGCAAAGCCCTCCTTTCCTGCTGTACCAATATATATGTACCAATGTGCGGACTTCATATATATGGGCACATTTTATATATGTGTTTATTGTACTCTTAGTGCTACAGAATATGCTAACATTCTACAAAGAAAATATAATAAAAATAATAAAACTAAATAATAACATTGTTTATTTTATTGCAACATATAAGATTTTCAGTCCAGAGCGGAAAGATCCCAAAAGATACATAAAACATTAAAATAGTATATTTATTTCTATTTATCTAAAATAGTGGAAATTAATTGGGTTAAGCATTTAACAGCGTCAATTGAAATGTGCCAATCCCCAGTGACAGTGTATTCAATAGGACTAATACAAATCAAATCAGTTTATAAAGTACCTCCAATTTGGAAATCAGCTCAATCAAGCAGCTTAAACAAGTCTATGGCTGCCCACATTAATGAGTATTTCCAAATATTACTCAGCAAATTAAGGTCTGTTGTTCTTATATTCTAAAAATATTACATCTGTTTTATCCAGAGAACATGCTGAAAATGTGACATTCTGGGCCTATTTTAACTGCAAATGTAATTTTTGCCAGGGGCTAGATGCAGATTCAATTCCCACACCAGGTCAGCTTCAAAATAAAGACTTTGAGCCTCATTCAATTCGGAAGCCGTAACTTATGGAATGTAGTCGTATGTCTGCGGGCCTCCTCCGAGCCTGCAGAGTGCATGAGTTACGGTGCTATTCAATTTGGGAAGAACGCAAGTTATGGGCTGATAGCAAAATTCAGAAACCATGCCAACGTATGTAGCATTTGCGAGGTTGAACAGATCAATTAACCAAGGCCGTAACTTCTGAGATAGAAACAGCCAGTGGAAACAGAGATCGTCATCATTACGGCTTTGAAAAATGGAGGTTGAATTTCAAAGTCCTATGGGCTTGAATTACGGGTTACCATAGACCCACATTCTAGATATAATGCAATATTGATAAAGCCGTAAATATGATATTCTATTACATGCGAGTTCCATTATATGTATTAACACATTGATTGCTGGGATCGATATATCACGGAAATGAAACATGAAATAAAGTTTTTTTTTTTGCCGATTTGCGAGCTTGAGAATGTAGTGCAATTAATTCTAAGACCTAACATCACTTTCCCTTTTAATAATAGAACAGTATTGATTTTTTATTTGCCTTTAAAGTGCTCCGGACATGTCATTAAGCCCTTTGCAAGTCCTCCTTGGTATCCGTAACTTGTGGTTCGACTTTTCACATTTGCAGGCTTGACTGCTTGCTTAGCGAGGAGGAATTGGAGCAATTTAATAGCGATTTGCGATTTTAGCGTTTGCAACTCTTGCAACCGTGAGAGATCTTGGAGGGCATTAACTTGCAATGTAAACAATCTCAGTAAATTGAAGGCCGGAGGCCATAACTCAATCTCAAAAAGACAAAATTGAATGGCAAAATAAGTTGCGGGCTACATTTCCGAAGCCCGGATCTCCCGAAATCTCAATTAAATTAGACTCTTTTTGTTTTGTTTTTGCAGTGTCAACATGCCTGTTACTCTTTCACTAATAAAGAAACTCCATTGCTTGTTAATGGATTAAGAAAATGGCGCATTAATGTGCAAATACTTTTATAATACATTATTTTCATGTTATTCTCTGGAGCAATTTACTTTTTTTCATTTTATTCCAGTAATTCCATTACTATTAGCAGATGTAAACTTTACAGTAACATAGCTCCCAAATGCCCAGTGTAGAATACTACTGAACAACCTCAATGCTCATAGTAAAGCAATCTGTTTTTAAAAGAATGTTCAAATACTTTGTGGAATAAGCAGTTGGAAGTATAGAAACAATCCTAATGATGGTGAAAAGTTAACGGAATGGTTTTTCCCCACTTAAAGTACAATGTAGTTTGGGAAAAAACACAATATATGTGTGAAGTAACAAGTAACAATCTAATAAAATTAGCAACTATGTAAGCAATGAGCAAAAAAAAAAAGCTTTTTTAGGTAAAATCTTTATCTCCATGGACTCCATGAGCCACATTCAATTCCAAGCCCGCAACATGATTGCAGTGAGTTGCGGACTCCCATTTGTCTCCGATTACAGTGCTATTCAATTTCTCAAGCCCGCAAGTTACTGTCCCAAAGCTGAAACCGTAAACCATGCACTTGTTCGTAGCAGTCCAGTGCAGGAACATGATCAATTAAGTAAGCCCATAACCTCCCATTTTGAATCAGCCAATAGAAAATGAGACTGTCATTATTACGCAGTAAAACATGGAGGTTACATGTCAATCAATTACATTCGGGGGTCCGATATACGATCAGATTCGCAAACTCGCAAAATTAAGAATTATGAAAATTAATGCCAATACAGTTCTTGTCCATAAGGGTGGCCTGATATGTATTAACTCATTGATACCCAAGATCCATTTGCCCAAAATTAAACATAAAAATAAATTCAATTTCCAGTCGATTTGCGAGCTTGAGACTGTTGTGCAATTAATTTTAATGTCTCATTGCTTTCCCCATTATTTACATTGCAGTATTGATTTTATTTGCTTTTACAGTGCTACAAATAGGTGTTTAACCCCATTGCATGTCCTCTCTAGCAGTCCTCTCTGCCATTTACAGGTGTGAAAACATTTGCGGGCTTGGGGAAATTGAGCAATCGAATGGAGATTGGCGATTTTAGCCATCATAACTCTTGCGAAAGATCAAAGGCTTCGGGAGGCTGTAAGTTATGGTTTTAACCATCGCAATTATTTCAAGGCTGTAACTCGGAATCTGTTTAGAGCCCGCAAAAAGACGCCATGGACTTATGGGCTACCGGATCGCCTGAAACCTCAATTGAATATGGCCCCATGTTTGTATCTTCCTCACTTCCTTTGGTTGGTGTTTTTTGCTAATGTTTATTATCCATTCTTGAGAGGAAGGAGAGGCGCTACCCCGCACATTCTCAGTAGAAAGCAGCTAGCAAGTGTACTTGCAAGCCCTGCTTGTCTTGTCTTAACTGCCCCTCATGCTTTTAAAAGGAAGTATTACAATCATGGCAGTTTCCAAATACTAACAGATTCTATTAAAATTAGGATTTGCGCCCAAAATGTATTTATGGCCATGGCTTATGCATCTACTAATGTTAATTGGGAATGAGGAGTTTTGTTCTAGTCTACAATCATAATGAATGGACTGTGATGCTTTAAACAATAGGGCTTATAAAATGGGCCAAGTGTTTTACATTGGAAATTAAGGGCCCTATTAAATTCCAGCCTCGTAAATAAGAGGCTTCTACTTAAGCCCTACGTACTGCAAAGTTTCTCTAACTTACAATGCTATTAAATTAGCCCTGCTGCGAGCAACGTATGAGCTACGCAGCAGGCCCGTACGTATCTACACTGCGTAAATGTACATGAGGAGTGACAGCCTGCGAGATGATATCGCAGGCTCCCACTCCTCATCAAGTGCTGCGGGGGTCCTAAAAGGGACCTCCGCGGCAGTCCCCCACATAAGCCCTGCCGTGGGGGGTACTCCAAACCCCCCCCCTAGGCACCTAAAATGAACCCCCCCTCAATGCGGGGGTCCCTGTCGGGACCCCCGAAGTGTCCTCACATGAACACCTTGCTGCAGGGGTCCATAGGAACCCCCGCAGCCCCCACACATTAACCCCTTGCAGTGGGGGTCCCCGATCGGCACCGATCAGGCCCCCGCTGCATTTAAAACTTTTAAATTCCCCGCCGCGGCTCCTTAAAGGGACCGCGGCACACTATTACCCAATCCCGGCCGCGGCACTTAAAATTAACCCCCCTCTATGCTGGGGGTCCCCATCGGGACCCCCGAAGTGTCCCCATATAAACCCCCTGCTGCGGGGGGCCCCGATCGGCACCGATCGTGACCCTGCTGCAATTCAATTTTAAATTTCCCGCCTCGCGGGTCCTCAAAGGACCGTAAAGGTCCTGAAAGGACTCGCACTAAAAATATTAACCCCAGGCAACTATAATTACCCCATTAACTCATGATGGTCAATCCAGACCACCATAAGGCTCTAATTAACCCATTAACTCATGGTGGTCAATCCAGACCACCATAAGACCTAAATTAACCCATTAACTCATGATGGTTAATCCAGACCACCATAAGGCCTAAATTAACCCATTAACTCATGATGGTCAATACAGACCAGCATAAGGCCTAAATTAACCCATTAACTCATGGTGGTCAATCCAGACCACCATAAGACCTAAATTAACCCATTAACTCATGATGGTCAATCCAGACCACCATAAGGCCTAAATTAACCCATTAACTCATGATGGTCAATACAGACCAGCATAAGGCCTAAATTAACCCATTAACTCATGATGGTCAATACAGACCAGCATAAGGCTCTATTTAACCCCATCAGTCCCATAAGGGTATATTATTACCATTATGGGCGTGTTACAACCCAACATTAACCACATAAGTGCCATGATGGTCCTCAAGGACCATCATGACACTAACTACAAACACTACACTATAACCCCCAATAAACCATTTAATCTAAACTAACCCCCCTCTACACTAATCTATTAACACTTACACTACCTACCTACACTACCTACCCCCTAATAAACCTCCCCAACACTCTAATTACAAAAAACAAAAAACCTACAGTACAAAAAACAAAAAAACCTACAGTACAGAAAACAAAAAAAAATTACACACCTGAAAAGGAAAGACAGATAAACACAATACAATAATACATATAATACATTACATACATTACATACAATACATGACATTACATATAATATATTAAATATAATATATTAAATATAATATATTACATATAATACATTACATACATTACATACAATACATGACATTACATATAATATATTAAATATAATATATTAAATATAATATATTACATATAATATATTACATATAGTCCTAATCAAATACCCCCTATCTATCTAACATACAATCTATTTAATTTAAAATAAATCCTAACTATATCAAATACATCCCCCTATCTATCTAATATACAAAAAATCCTAACTACATACACAGACCCTTATTCTAAAATAAAATAAAATAATTACAGTCCTAACTACATACACAGACCCTAATTCTAAGCTAAAATCAATAAATTAAGACCACTTACCTTTAAGATGTTGCTTCAGATCACTAACCTATGGGTCAAACAAAAAAAAAAATTAGTACAAAACATTAACATCAAATAAATAAACATTATATACATTCTACATATTCAACTCACCTTTACAGCATGTCCAGTCACTGTTAAGCTCTTCCGGCGCGGCCCTGTTAAAAAAAAAAAACACAATACATGAATACATGAATACAATATATAAACAATAAATAAAATACACAAATAAACATCTAAATATACATTTAACTTACCTCCCCGCGATGTCCCCGGCCTTCTCTCCTTCAGCCCCGGCTGGGCCGCGGAACCATCCGCGCTCTAAAAAAAAATAAAAAAAAAAATAACGGAGGTCTGCACTGGCAGACCTCCCCGACGCTACTGAACCTCCCGGAGTCGTTTCCGGGAGGAAATTGGCATTGGCGGCTTGTGATTGGCTGAAAAAGCTGTCAGCCAATCAAAAGTCGTCAATGTAGGAGCCAATCAGGATGCGCAGATGTCTTCTACCAATCACTCCGTGGGGGTGTATCCCATAGTGATTGGCTGAAGGCATCTGAGCGTTGTGATTGGTTCCCATAAAGATAGACAAGTGTTTTAGCCAATCAGGGTGGGATATTGGGGTGTATCCCATCCTGATTGGCTCACACATTGACGACTTTTGATTGGCTGAAATTGATAGACAGCTTTTTCAGCCAATCACAAGCCGCCAATGCCAATTTCCTCCCGGAAACGACTCCGGGAGGTTCAGTAGCGTCGGGGAGGTCTGCCAGTGCAGACCTCCGTTAGTTTTTTTTCTTTTTTTTTTTTAGAGCGCGGATGGTTCCGCGGCCCAGCCGGGGCTGAAGGAGAGAAGGCCGGGGACATCGCGGGGAGGTAAGTTAAATGTATATTTAGATGTTTATTTGTGTATTTTATTTATTGTTTATATATTGTATTCATGTATTCATGTATTGTGTTTTTTTTTTTTAACAGGGCCGCGCCGGAAGAGCTTAACAGTGACTGGACATGCTGTAAAGGTGAGTTGAATATGTAGAATGTATATAATGTTTATTTATTTGATGTTAATGTTTTGTACTAATTTTTTTTTTTGTTTGACCCATAGGTTAGTGATCTGAAGCAACATCTTAAAGGTAAGTGGTCTTAATTTATTGATTTTAGCTTAGAATTAGGGTCTGTGTATGTAGTTAGGACTGTAATTATTTTATTTTATTTTAGAATAAGGGTCTGTGTATGTAGTTAGGATTTTTTGTATATTAGATAGATAGGGGGATGTATTTGATATAGTTAGGATTTATTTTAAATTAAATAGATTGTATGTTAGATAGATAGGGGGTATTTGATTAGGACTATATGTAATATATTATATGTAATATATTATATTTAATATATTATATGTAATGTCATGTATTGTATGTAATGTATGTAATGTATTATATGTAATATATTATATTTAATATATTATATTTAATATATTATATGTAATGTCATGTATTGTATGTAATGTATGTAATGTATTATATGTAATATATTATATTTAATATATTATATTTAATATATTATATGTAATGTCATGTATTGTATGTAATGTATGTAATGTATTATATGTATTATTGTATTGTGTTTATCTGTCTTTCCTTTTCAGGTGTGTAATTTTTTTTTGTTTTCTGTACTGTAGGTTTTTTTGTTTTTTGTACTGTAGGTTTTTTGTTTTTTGTAATTAGAGTGTTGGGGAGGTTTATTAGGGGGTAGGTAGTGTAGGTAGGTAGTGTAAGTGTTAATAGATTAGTGTAGAGGGGGGTTAGTTTAGATTAAATGGTTTATTGGGGGTTATAGTGTAGTGTTTGTAGTTAGTGTCATGATGGTCCTTGAGGACCATCATGGCACTTATGTGGTTAATGTTGGGTTGTAACAGGCCCATAATGGTAATAATATACCCTTATGGGACTGATGGGGTTAAATAGAGCCTTATGCTGGTCTGGATTGACCACCATGAGTTAATGGGTTAATTTAGGCCTTATGGTGGTCTGGATTGACCATCATGAGTTAATGGGGTAATTATAGTTGCCTGGGGTTATTATTTTTAGTGCGAGTCCTTTCAGGACCTTTACGGTCCTTTGAGGACCCGCGAGGCGGGAAATTTAAAATTGAATTGCAGCAGGGTCACGATCGGTGCCGATCGGGGCCCCCCGCTGCAGGGGGTTTATATGGGGACACTTCGGGGGTCCCGATGGGGACCCCCAGCATAGAGGGGGGTTAATTTTAAGTGCCGCGGCCGGGATTGGCTAATAGTGTGCCGCGGTCCCTTTAAGGAGCCGCGGCGGGGAATTTAAAAGTTTTAAATGCAGCGGGGGGCCTGATCTATGCAGATCGGGGACCCCCCCTGCAATGGGTTTATGTGGGGACACTTCGGGGGTCCCGATGGGGACCCCCAGCATAGAGGGGGGTTAATTTTAAGTGCCGCGGCCGGGATTGGCTAATAGTGTGCCGCGGTCCCTTTAAGGAGCCGCGGCGGGGAATTTAAAAGTTTTAAATGCAGCGGGGGGCCTGATCTATGCAGATCGGGGACCCCCGCTGCAAGGGGTTAATGTGGGGGTGCTGCAGGGGTCCTGATAGAGACCCCTGCAGCATGGGGATGTGTATAGGGTGCAGGGGGGAGCCTCACGCTGCTGTCTCGGGCTGTTCCGAGGCAGCACGTAGAGGCTTTCGGATCCCTTGCGTGGACTTTTTGTCCACGTAGGGATTCTTACGATATGCGAGACTCGTGCATAGATTTAAGGCTACGTAGCTCTCTCGGAGCCTATTCTCGGCCATTTTCTCGCAGTCATATCGTAAAGCAGGCTGCGAGAGATTCGGTTCTCGCAAACAGCAGGAAAACTGCCTTTTGCGAGCACCGAGAGAACTACGAGGGAGAATTTAATAGGGCCCTAAGTTCCAGTCCTTTGGCTCACTGAAAATGCAGCTTTTTTATATGTAAAGTTAGTAGCACCCAACATACACAGGTCAGTCTTCTTTTTCTTCTTGCACTTGACTCCCTATCAATCCCCCAAAACAGGTAAACAAACTTCTCAGCATCATTCCTACTTGAAAAGTACAATACTGACTCCTTTCATTCGACCAACTACATCTCATAAAGGATTTGTGTTTAGCCCCATCTGCTGGGGAATCTAACTCAGGAGGACCCAGTATCAAACCAAGTATACACCACAAATTCTCCTATATATTAATAACCAAGGGGCTATGTGTTTACAATTCAAAAGAACACATCCAGCTACTTTAAAGGATTTCATCATAAAAAAAACAGTATCAGTGAGAATATGGAAAGAACTGAGAAAAGTGATGGTGAAGTCCCTGTTACGTCTGGTGTGGCTTTAAAACATCATGTATTTTTATATATATATTAACTTCCTCCAACTGGATTGTGTATTGATTAACCCTTACTCTGATTCCCAGCCATTCTGTACAGTACTTCACCAAGAGATAGCTATTTATCTCTCTTTATTTTACAATTATACTTCTAGATTCAGCTTCTAGAAGATTGTATTTTTTAACATTTCCTAATTTTTCTGCATATACAAATGATATGTATGTCTATTCCATGTATCTACCATTTTATGGGAGTAACATAGGATGATTGGTAGAACCTTGAATACGGCATGAAAAGAGGGTGACATATACACCTATAAACAACACATAAAGTACCTATATAATTTAAGTAATTAATCTGTGTTTTAACATTTTAACCATTTAACTGTAGTAAGTGATAGGATATAAAAGATAATTATGGCTGGAGTTCATAGCTATCAAAACTCCAGTAGTTTCTTCTTTAGAGTCTTAACATTAACACTAATATTAAACAGTATAATTAATAAATGTTATATTTCCTTGTTATTCTCTTGTATCTATCTTTAAATCAGTCAAGTTATCAGCCTTGGACAACCTTTTTAATTTCATGGATAATCTATTTTCCGTCTGCCTACTATCCCTGCCCGAACCTTTAATACATGGCTACACTGAACCTTTTTATAAAGCTCTTTTCTACTCTATATATTCCACATCTGCCCAGGCCATGTTTAGTGACTGCTAATCTGTGAGAGTAACAAATCTCCTTCAAGCTGTGTATTTTTCTCTATGAAGAAGCCAGAAGCAGCTGAAAGGAAATTAATTATTCTGGCAGTAATTGTTCAAGAAAGAAGCAGATCTGAGAGAACAAATTAGTAATTAAATCATAATTAAGCACACTTACCTAATTTAATGATTCTACAGTCATTTAAGGAGGCTTAATTGGCTCCAGAGTTGGAGCAATAACAAGACGGCAGTGTATGAGGTCAGGAGAGGAGGTTTAATTGATCATAATAAGTCTTTGATGGCCATGGATAAATTATCGCATTGAATGCTGGCCTTGGCCAAAAGTCAAGTGCCATCTTGTCAGGGAGGAGGAGATATACTGCATGACTGGCAGTAAGGTTTGTGGGATGGACAAATCCCCAAAATGAAAAATGAATGAATGCAAAAAAAAGTTATTGAAAAATAACATTTCTACATGTCATGTACAGTTTTTAATCATATTCTAGTTATAGTTCGGCCAATGTTCAAAAAATTGCAAGTTTAAAAGAAAAGACAGAAAAACCACCTCCCCAACAGGTGTTAAGAGACACCAAATTAAAAAAATATATATTTAAAAAATATAATAGTATTTTATGCATATTAAATAATTGCTTTTGCCATGAAATATGTATAAATTCTTACTAATCACTTTGACAAAACTTTCCTTATATTTTTACCTAAACAGTATTGTACTTTACCTTTTATTGTTATTTATTTTGCTTGTTAAGATATAAAAAAAAAATGAAAGCCATAGTAAATAAAAAGCAAGTGTCTGGAACTATATCTATGTTTGTTGTTTTACATAACTTATTTTAAATTTCATAAATAAAGGTCAAATCTCAGTTGTAGACATTATGAAGGATGTTTCGGAAGCCAAAGCTTTAGATTGCTTAAAGAGAAGTGGCTCCAAGAACCATTTGGACTATTGGGGGCTCAATACGCAGCAAAGTTCAATGTTTCAGGCCATGCAGGAACTTTTACTATTTTTTACTTTGAGAGATAACTGTTTGAAACATTGGAGAAAATGTTGAGAACCTTCTTCTTCCATTGTTAACTTTTGGGTTATATGTAATAAACTTTGACAGTTTGGAGAGTTCTCAAACTCTTCACCTTTGTGTATATATGTTATATATTGGCTTCTCCATATTTGTAATATGAAACATATATTCAGATGCTTTTTTAGTTTACCAGTATGGATAAGCATTGAGTAATTTCCATAAAAGTGGTAAAAGCTTAAATTTCTCTGTCCATATTAGATAATCAGAGTAGTTTCTCCACAATCAAAAAAAGGATTAACTTTAATGACATTTAGGTCAGGATTCCTAAGTGATTCTAAATTGAACACATGAGCTGATGCCTTGACGTGTTGTTTGATAGTCTTGCAGCCGCATTAAATTCCAAGCCCGTAAGTGCAATGTGAGACCTGCAACAGCTGCGGGCTCGAAATATGGCCAAGTTACAGAGCTATTAAATTCGAGCAGGGCGAAAGCTACGGCTTGAGACGCAAACCCGTAAACCATTTGTTGAACGTTGGATGCGCGGCAGTGATCAATTACTCAAACCCGGTTACGGGTTTAGATGGAGCCAATGGCAACAGAGATCGTCATAATTACGTCACTGCAAATTGGAGGTTGGATTTCAAAGTCTTACGGGTTTCAATTACGAGTTACGATCGGACCCACATTCCAGAAATAATGCAATATTGATAAAGCCATAAATATGATATTCCATCACGTGCGATTTCCATTATATGTGTTAACACATTAATTGCTGGGATCGATATAACATGGAATTTAAACATAAAAAAAATATTTTATATTGCCGATTCCACGTTCCAATCCGGTAGGCTTTTTTCGCACATAACCCGCAGATCGGCAGCTGCTTGCTTTACAGGGCCAATTTAATAGTTGCAAGTCTTGCGGGTTACGTTACGGGCTACAGTTTTACACGTTAGGGGAATTTAATAGGGATGTTGGTGTCAGGTAGCTTAAGGCTGCTTAAGGCATCTTTGAATAAAATAAGTTATTTTTAGATTATTTTTTTTTCAGGTTAAGAGTGACTGAACCCTGACCCATTTACAAATTTGAATTTTCATTTGGTCCTACAAAATGTATCTCTTTTAGTGCAACCATCTCAGAAGATGACAAAAATCCAGACAGTGATCTCTTTTTCAACCTGTTTCAAGGCAAATTACGAAGAAAAGTCTGGGCAACATAAACAAACAACAAAACTAACAAGCAACAGTTAAAAAATATTACTTTTTAGGAAGAAGGATGATTTAACAAAACATGTTAGGCTGATTTCAAGTTGATTTACAGGTTTGACATCCCAATGTAAAAACATTCCAGGAGCTTGAATCATACAACCTAGCCACATTCCTCTGAAATTGATATTCCATATAATATCATTGTATTAATAGAAAACTTATTTATGCCGATTTTGGCAACCTCTAGCTGTGCTCTTAGCAAATAGCCTGCGCTTAATGCTTTGCTTTATATATACGGCTGGTTGCAAGCAGGAATGCACTGTTTGTTGGTGGATGCGTTCTAGCGGTTTAGTTATAATAGCTCATGAAATGCTCAATTTATTTAAGTCATTAATGAAATGGTAAATGATTCTTCCTTAGGAGTATCTGCAGAGTGCTATAAGATCAAAAGACTGAGCACTGACATGACCTGACCCGAAGGCATATGTAGCCAGAAAAGCAGACCAAAGAAAGTCTGCCATATGTACCGATAACATACGCTATTGAAATCAATAACTTTTGTACTATACAAGATGAGTAGAAATATTTTTGAACCTCTGCTATCTGGATGAAAGTTGCATTGATTTAAAGATATTGGTTTTCACCCTTTCAAGGAAAGATATAACTAATTTTGCAATTGTACATCAGGAATTATTGATTACTTCTAATGTTAAGGTTTAGTATGGCACTTAAATTTTAAGTATATTCATCCTTCTGCTCTTTTTCTACCATTTACCAAGATTTCTCTATACCTGTTTTTTAAGTGCATTTATTGCGCATTTAAGCAAATGATAGTTAAACAAAAAAGAATAAATCATCAAATCATGCTCAGAAGCATCATACCTTCAGATTGCAGTCGTGGGAGACTATAGAGAAGTGTTTTTTTTGACAGTGGTTCCAGGGATATCAAGAAGAGAAGAAGAAACAAAACATGGAGTATGGAACTACCACAAAATGTTCTGTGAAGCATTTAAAGGAGTATGTTCAACAATTAAAGACAATTTTGCATTAAAACATGAAAAAGTTTAAAAAAATACTTTTTAATTTTTGCACCTGTGAAATAGGGGATTTCTTCTGGGGCAGCCTATAACTGTAGAGCTCAATAACTCAGCTGGTGCAGTGACCTACCATACCACTATCTGTTAAACTGTCAATTCAAGCAATATGATTATTTTAATCTCATTTCTTCCTGAGTCGTTCTGCTGTGACAGGAAGATGGAAAGAGCATTGGGATACCTTAGAATTGTATAATTGTCTATAGTGTAGCGTGTCCTCATCCAAAAAAAAGTTTGAACAGCATTGACAGAAAGATACAAGGAGGAGAACTTCAAACTCTAGGCCTTTATCAAAGTTTACTGATATGGACTTTTATCCCTTTTGTCAAAGATTACATGATTGACAACAATTATGACCAGTGAGCCTCACTTCTGTAGTTGGGAAGCTTTTAGAAGGGTTAATAAGGGACAGAATACAAGAATATGTCTATTTGAACAGGATCATAGGTAGCAGTCAACATGGATTTATGAAGGAAAGGTCGTGTCAGACCAATCTAATTAGTTTTTATGAGGAGGTTAGTAGGAACTTAGATCAGCGCAACTCAGTGGATGTAGTCTTTTTAGATTTTTCAAAGGCATTTGATACAGTGCCACATGGAAGACTAGTGAGCAAACTAAGGGATACAGGAATTGCAGTAAATATCTGCTCATGGATCGAGAGCTGGCTAAAAGACAGGAAGCAAAGGGTTGTTGTAAATGGAACATACTCCGATTGGTCTAATGTGATAAGTGGGGTTCCTCAGGGCTCAGTATTGGGTCCTCTCCTTTTTAACATATTTATTAATGACATTGAAGTAGGACTCGAATGTAGTGTCTCCATTTTTGCTGATGACACTAAGTTGTGCAAGGTAATAAAATCAGATAATGATGTACTTTCCCTACAAAAGGATTTGCATAAATTAGAGAAATGGGCGGCTAAATGGCAGATGAGATTTAATACAAATAAATGTAAGGTTATGCATTTGGGAAGGAAAAATAGCCAAGCAATCTATAATCTTAATGGAGCAAATCTAGGGGTATCAGATATTGAAAGGGATTTGGGAGTACTAGTGGACAACCACCTAGGTAACAGCGCTCAAAGCCAAGCAGCGGCTGCAAAGGCAAATAAAATATTAGCATGTATTAGGAAGGGTATAGAAGCCAGGGAAGAAGATATAATTCTGCCACTATACAAATCTCTAGTACGCCCTCATTTGGAATATGGAGTACAATTTTGGGCACCACCTCACAAAAAAGACATCTTAGAGCTGGAAAAAGTACAGAGAAGGGCTACAAAACTAATAAGGGGAATGGAGGGGCTAAGTTATGAAGAAAGACTAGCAAAATTAAACTTATTTTCGCTAGAAAAAAGGCGTCTAAGAGGAGATATGATTACGTTATTTAAATACATCCAGGGTCCATATAAGGCTTTGTCAAGTGAGCTTTTTGTAGCAAGAGATTTTCAACTGACAAGAGGACATCCGTTGAGGTTAGAGGAAAAAAGATTTCACCTTAAACAAAGAAAAGGGTTCTTCACAGTTAGGGTGGTTAAACTGTGGAATTCTCTACCAAAGGAGGTGGTGACAGCGAATTCGATAGACAACTTCAAAAAGGGGTTAGATATATTTCTGAATAAAGAGGGCATTCAAGGCTATCCTAGATAACTAGCGAAGGAATATTGATCCAGGGAGAAATTTGATCGCCAGTTTCTGGGGTCAGGAAGGAATTTTGCTTTTTTTCCCCCTTATGAGACAATTGGCAAAGTTTCAATGGGGTTTTTTTTATGTTTGCCTTCCTCTGGATCAATTAACAATTAACAATAATTAACAATTAACAATAATAATAAATAGTCCAAATTAAAAAGATCAATAGAGATCTAAAAAGGTTGAACTTGATGGACTAACTCTTTATTCATTCTCCAATACTATACTATTAATAATTATTTAATCAATAATTTAATTAATAACTAATCCGCATATTGCAGATCAGAGGAGATCTTAACAGGTTGAACTTGATGGACTGAAAGTCTTTTTTCAACCTTAATTACTATGTAACTATGTAACTACATCTATTTAAAGTGGACTTCAATGACCCAAATAGTCCATGAAACATCATGTTTATTCTGGTTTATTCTTCCAATCTAAGTGACATGAGCTCAAAGAGGTATAACTTATTATTCAAAAGCTACTACCCCACCTCTGCAATTCATTCAGTGATGTAGTTAGGACTTTATTTGGTCACATAACACTTTATGAGTCAAAACTATTAGTGAATGCTTTCATACTTTCACCGTAACAAGAGATGTATGATCTAAAACATACACCACGTCAGTGTGAGGTGACTGCTAGTAAAAGGTAAGTCCTAGCCTACACTGACAACAGATCATTTAAAAAGAGAAATTCAGATTGTCAGTATTAAGTGACACAGGTTTTCTAAAATGTTTTCCGTGTTTTATTGGTTTTGAGAATACTGGTCAACACCATTTTCCCTGGTCAACACCATTTTCACTGGTCAACACCATTTTCCCTTTATCAAAGACTGTAGTGATGTTTCTTCTGGCCATAGTGATGAGTGTGCATTTAGGTGTTTTTAGGTGGACAGGCCTTTTCTTTTTCACTGTTAAGATGGGTATTATCAACGCCTTCTCCCATCAACACTAGCATCTGCTCCTTTAAAAAGAGGGAAAAGAAAGACCATTAGCAGAATCAGTTAGTAAATAAGCTGTCGAGAATAGATATAGAGTAAAACGTACGCTAGTTGCATTTGGTAGGGACTCCAGCCAGTGACTAAAGTGTGGTCCATGGGATCATTGACTCGTCTTGACATGCGATTCCACAATTACATTTTTCCAAATGTTATTTTTCTATCTTTGTCTTGAAATGTGTTGAAGTAGAAATACAGGAAAGAGTTTAATAGGATCACAATCATGTGAATGTGAGACTTGGGTTTGGAGCCCATGTTTAGGATTATGTGGGGGGACAGTGTTATCTTGGAAATAGGTTGGAGGACTTATACGAGTTATATTGTAATCCCGATGTTCAGTCAAAATTCTGTGAACTGAACTATAGGAATTTTTTAAATATAATTTCTTTCTGTAACATTTCTTTTACTGATTCCCTATCTAAACAAACTAGTATACGTCCTTTTGTTTTAGATATAGTTGACTGACCCAAATTCAGGACTAATTTTAATTTGCTTCTTCAGAAATCTTAGCTGCTTTGTAGTTAAGAGATGAGCTTAAGATAACTTTGGCTTCGAAATAAAATAAACAGTTTATTGTGCAAGCCTCCCTTTAATATAAACCAGTCGTAATGTTTGGGTGGTGACAATGAGTTTTTTGAAAGCTCTGTGCATTATAGGCAAAAAAAAAAAAAAATCACAAGTTTACTACTAAAATCCAACATCAACTAGCCTTTCTTGAGCACCAATGATCTAACATAAAGTACTCATTGAAGAAAAAGAGAATATTTAATACATGGATCCATATGCACAATTGACGGTAATTAAATTCATAGCTCATACTGCTTTGACTAATTATTTTCTTTGTTAAATATGTTCAGTTTTGACACATTATTTATAAAAGACTTTCATAAAAACAATTAATTACAAAATACAACTCTTCCACAGACACCCACTCACTCATTTGGCTGCGAAGGCCGAACAGCATAGGTTTGCGCATCTCTACTGGCTGGTCCCAGAGTGCTTTGCTGAATAAAACAATTGTTCTCCATCATTCTGTCATATCCATCTGGATAAATAATGAAAAAGTCAGAGCAGAAGTTCACTTACTGTTAGTTAAATTTCAGCAGCATAATGGATGAATATTTGTTTATAATTTCTGTACACGGCCCCAGTGTCAGCTGCCTGCTCTTATTTGCATAGGTAGATTGAGCTGTTCTGAGGTTAATGAGCGTATGTGGATAATAAATGAGTTTTATCAGCGGCTCTGCTGTTCTCTAAATGTTTGATAAATTCGGCATGGATTATGCCAGCATTATCAGGTTTTAGTGCTTAAACTCGTCACGTTAAGTCTACCCCAAATGCTTCCTGATCCTTCTCCGGATGACAGGTTTTACAATTCATACCGTGATACCAGCGGCAGGGAAAGTCATTCAGGGGAAGGTTGTCTCAGCAGCAGATGCTGAGTAATTAAACATACGGTTTGCTCCTTCCAAGCGGCTTTGCAATGTGCCGCAGATGCAGTTTGTTTAGTTTTGGGTGGAAATGTAGTCTCCAAACGAGAGGAATTAAGTAAAATAAGAAACACAGCGAGCGGAAGAGCAAAGAGAAAGGGGATAACATAATATCAAGGAATACTGTGCTGGTTTCCAAAAACATGAAATATGTAGCAAGCACAAAAATAATCAGATCAGATAACATTAGTGAACTGCATCAAACAAAATGTACGGGACATATGTTTTTTTGTGTAATTTACATCCAATTCATAGATTTTCACTTTTTTGAGTGGTAGAATATATTTAATTTTTAGGTGAAAATATTCATTTTTAGTTATAGTCTTTGACAGGATTCACATTTTACTGTTGAGATCAAATTGCTAAATAAAATGTTAAATGGGGAAATTGAAGGAAGAAGATCCATGAAACACTTAAGTTTGCAGCTGTATTAATTTTCTGCATTATTACACCTAAATTGCCTTGTGACACTTTTATACTTATGTCCCTAAAACACTATTATAATGGCATTATAGTATACACTACAAAGTAATCTATTTAACTTGTTTCTACCAGTTACCAAGACTTTTTGTCAAAAGTGAAGAAAATGAGTAATTTGTAGATACAACAAAGAAATTCAGCGAATTATAAGATTGGGTTTATCTACATATGCAAAAACAAAACCCAATACAAACACTCGTTAACAGAGAAACTGGATGGATTGCATTGCTGAAAATGGAAGAAATATGTATATATTGAATCTGTTTTCCAATGTTGTGCCAACATTTGCCTTTGAAGTACAATTACTATAATTAAAAACTGTGGCAAACCATACATTATGGGACCCATATGCATACAATTTAACAGTGCCACCACATTTTTTAAATGACCTTTGACTTTTTTGACTTATTTTGCACAAACTAAGATGTACAACTCAGTTGAGTCTCTAATTTAAGAGATTATAATTCTGAAATAGCACAACAAAGAATAATCAAACCAATGGATATCTTGATTCACAATGAAAATGTTTACAGTGCCAATCTACCAACAGTTGATAGACAGAATGGAGGAGAAAAAGAAAAGTAAAGGTGGAACAAGGTGGAACGAACAAAATAATTTCAGAACCAATGGATTAGAAATGTTTGATTTAATAAAATATTTATATCCTTTATTTATAAAACACTAATTTTATCCGGCATGGCACAAAAAGGGTGCAATTAATACATGGTATTTTACAAAATGTTTAAATTATATCTACTTGGAGAGGAGAAGGCGATAACTCTAGTCATGGGAGCTTGCAATCTACAAGTATCTGCTTTTGGCTTTCCATTAAGTTTTAGTGCATATTTTCTATGCTACAAATCCAAACTCTTATGACAGAAATATAATATACAGGTTTACTGAAAATGTGTGAGTGGAAGTGGCAAATCACTGGGAAAAAGTGTGCGTTTTAAGTTAGTGGCGCAACACTGCTGCACAAGAAATGTCCGCTCCCAGCCTGGCTGCTCCTTCTGCTCTGCAGTCGAACTCTCGTCCGTTACGGCAAATCATGTTAGTGATTATATGGGTAATGAAAAGCAAGCTCTTTTTGTCTGTGCTGCTGATTAATCTGCTCTCTATTTAGCCCTGATTTATGGGGCTCAGCAGTTGAGGTGAATGCTGCCCCATCAGTTCTGCAGCCTATTAGCAGAACTCTGACCGCGCAATGCCTGGGAGGCTCAAACACTGCTACACCAAGCCCACAGCTTCCCGCCTCACTCCCTCCAATCTGTTTTGCTTGCCGGAGTGACCTTTTATACAGTAAAACACATTAGTTGAATAGCAGCGTCTCATTAAAGGAGTGAATTAACCACTGAGTCCCTTTAACGAAATGACAGCCAGAGGAACGAGTGCCAGTGGCCACAGGCATTTGGAAATTTAACTCATGAATCAGATGTGTTAATACGCTCTGCAGCCCGAAGCTGTGAGGGCTCTTCTATGCCTTTCTATTCCGCTCTGCCTCTCAGAGAAAAAAAAAAAAAAAAAACAGAAAAAAAAAGCGCATTACTTTCTTCCTGATGGGAGAGAGAGAGAACGCGCAATAATAAAGCTTGAATTTTTCAATACAGTTAAAAATGAGTCTGACAGATTACTGACAATAGCAGTTCTGGCTGAGACACAGGGAGCAGAAGCACTATTAACCATATCATATATCATACAATGTAATTAAATCAAGCCACAGAGTAAAATGGGTTTTTTTCGGTGAGTGAAATGGCCTCTGAAAGAGCCCTATTAAATGAACTGGAGAGCTGAAATTAAATAATTCACAGTGAGGGATTTTGCATTTATACAAAAATTGTGTGCTTAATTGTCTGTGCTACATTACGAACTTGGCCCTGTGTTAACAATACACCCTGAACATATTACTTGGAGCCGAGCGGAACTGCTTAACACAAATGCAGCATAGAAAGGCTTTTTGGAGAGAATTGCGTCTAGAGATGTATGTAAATGCCCTTCGCTTATCCGCCAAGGCCCTGACTTATTGAAAAAGCTGAACCAAAGTGGATAGGCCGTGAAACGCCAGTTCTGCACATATTAATAGTGTCAGTAAAACAGTATTACAGTCTGTTTTCATTTCCTGGTTATTTAGTGCTCGGGAATTAAGACTGACACCATTTTCTGTGTAGGATACGCATAACATTTTATACAATAACAGTTTAGGGATTTCCAGTTGACTTAGAGAGAGACTGAAACATTACAGCTCTAAATTTAAAAAAAAATAGTCTTAAATTATACTTTATTGGGCTTTTATTATGCTGTATGCAATTTATATTTCCAATGGATCAATGTGCCTTTAATCCAGGCAATCAACTGTGTCTATATGTCCCACAATACCATGGCTTCAAAATGAATTAAGACAATTTTGAGGTGTTAGTTGACAGTGGGCATGGAACTGCAGGAATTAGCTAATATTATATAGTTTAATGTAAGTCTGCCAGTTTTCTATCTTACAATGGGCTTTGTGGAAAGCGATATGGACACCGGATTCTAAGCTTGAATTTATTGTTTCGCATTGAACTCAATGCATGTATAGCGTTACGGAATATGTTGTCGCATTACAAATAAACTATAATAATAATAATAACTGATCCAGAGGAAGGGAGCCTAAAAACAAAACCAATGAAACATGAGCATAAATTAATTATTGACCCCAAAAAACTGGCAATTGGATTATATTCTTGGTCAACAATCCAACCTATTCTAGGCTAATACTCCTGTATTTTCTGTTTATCTGGAAAAAAATATTAACCCACTTTGTATATTATCTAGCAAATGATGGAACCAGGTTATGTAGAGCATTTTACCAAAACCATAGGAGTGAATGAGCATTGTTATGATGCATGGTGTCTACCAGATTCAATGCCTTTACATTCAAAGCTGGAGTTACAGTCCCCTCTGACAGTGGTAGAGAACAGGGTCTAATAAGAAGGTAACAAATGTATTATGTACAACAGATCAATATGAAAATCAAGCTCCTCAGATAAGTGTTAGCACAATACACAGTTAAACTCGCTCTGATATATGTAATAAGTGCTATGGAATAGGTTGGTGCTACACAAATAAAAGATAATAATTTAATGGGTGATGCCACCAGAAATTATATTTAAATATATAATGAGGACTATCGATGGATATACTATCCATGTGTGCAAGCTTATATAGGCATATGCTGGAAGGTGACAAAACACATTAGAATCAAAGGGGACATGTGAATATGACTTCAAACAGTGGTCGGGTACTTACACTTTCTGAGCTGCTCAGGGGTAGGGGCATGAGGAGAAGGTGGGATTGAAAACAAATTTCAGAACTAGTAAACTGTTTCTAATCTTACTGAATTTCTCACTCTTTTTATCTATCCAGCTGGGACTCTCTCATGCAATTGAGCTCTCACTAATATGGAAGTTTTCTTAAACTTGTTAACATGCAATAATGTATTTGCAAACTCTCTTACAAATTTATGTTTTCTTCTTTATGCAAATGATCCTTGAGGTCTGTTGCACTCCTTGCTCACTGTGCCTTAGCGAATGCAGCTAGACCTCACTTACGAGGCCCAAAAACGGCAGAAACGTATGTCTGGGGTTTGCTGTTTCTCCTGTAGAAATACCTGGTATTTCGGGCACGATCACTCTTTTGAGTGAGATCTGACAGATATGCTACTGGATATTTCTTCCTTTGTAAAGGGCCAATTTAGCAAAAAGAGCTGCTGAGTGGGTGACCATGCCCAAAGAGCTAACCCACTTGGGTTGGTTTGTTCTCAGATTGAGTGCCTGTAACATATTTTTTACCTGTAATTTTAAGATAATAATGTTAACTTATATGTGGTTTTGCTAAAATGTTTATTTGCAGTTTATTAATAAACCTATTTTTGCCTCTGTGTTTCAGAAGTGCTCTGAATGTTGTCCTGGTCTGTATTCCAGACACTGCTTGGTAGAGGATCTACTCAATACGCTGATTCAATTCACAAATTAATTTAAAAGCAATGTAAAAAGAACAGGGCATGGCAGAACCTGAGCAAAACGTCAAAAACTGTCAATGAGCCACAGAATTAAGAGGTAACATTTCCGCAAAATTGAAAAATGGTGAACACTGAGTCCCTTTTAGCTTATTATGTAAGCTTTTCCGCTATAATATATTTAGATTAAATTTCTGATGGTAGTGTCTCTGTATGAATCATAGTCCTCAAAAATTGGATTTAAAACAGTGATATTCCCATAAAGTCAAGTTGTGCTGTTTCTTACTCATCGAACCCTTGAATTTCTAGTAGATAACTTTTATATTTTCCAAGATCTGGCAAATAAAGTACAAGTACAGCATGTTAACCACCGGATGAGTAGAAATCTGTGACATAATTTTAGAATAAATGCCAGGAACTGTATAAAATGTGATGGAATCAAACTGAATGCTACTTAAATCCATAAAAATAAGCCCAGCTTTAGCTTGGCAGTCCACCACACACTAACAACACAACTATTGCAGCAAGATTGTAATCTGTTTTTTAAGATCATACAGCCTTCAATTTATTAGTTTTACCTGCAATTATACTGCTTTGGAATATAAAATTTTACAGCCCTATTAAATTGCGTTTCGGTAAATTTAAAAAGGCTCTATTTAAGCACACAGCATATTTGTTTTTACAGAAGTTTTTAGTTAGTGAAGACCTTGCTTTTGGATAAAAGTTCACTAACTAAAAACTTCTGTAAAAAAACATATGCTGTGTGCTTAAATAGAGCCTTTTTAAATGTACCGAATCGCAATTTAATAAGGCTGATAATTTACAACACACATAATTACTGATATCACATAATTCACACACATAGATTAATACCTACACATACCTATACATACAAGAGGCCACAGCACATCTTCACCCCCCATACCGCAATTTAATAGGGCAGTTAGTTTCCAGTGAACTACTTCCTGAGGTTGGAGTACTATACAGGAAGTTTGTATCTGCACAATGTAAATGTGGCAGTTACAACTGCCAGCAAAATAATTAGCTGCTATGGGAACCTTGTTGATACAGAAGCTACAAAAAGCAGGAACTAAAGAAAACGGAAGCCTGCGGTAAATAATTATTGCACATAAATGTGGAGAATGCCCCTAATTTTTGTTCATTATAAGGTTGTACCATAAAAAAAGAATAACCACAGTGGTGCCTTAAAAAAACTACTGTAATGAATTTACAAATAAAGTTCATATGTTTGTTTATTTATTTAACTTTGTTTAGACATTCAAATGTGAACATAAATGTATAATTTATTTACTGTACTACTGTACGGTGGAGGCTTATATCACCCTTTTGCCCACCATAAATTAAATGATTGTTGTGGTAAACTACCTCCGCATAAAATCTACTACAAAAGCTAGGAAATGGCCCCACCCTGATGAGAGTCAGTGACCTTTAAACAGCTATACATGGGTTGGATTCCTAGCCAGTGTATAATCCATCCTGAGCTTTGCCCAAAGCTGTGTAATACAGCAGGCATATGCTTAAAGGAAGCTATGTTTAAAGTAGTAATGGATTACAAGAGTGAAGGCTTTGTGGTCACATTTGGATGTCCCTGCCCAGGTTACCAGAATGCAGTGAAATAACTGTATTTCTCGATTTCTGAGCAGGAAACAAGTTTTCGAACTTGTTTTAGATGTACAAATGTGAACACAAATGTACTATTTATATATTTTTTGGGCACAGACTATTAAAATAGTATGCAGTTAAAAAAAAGTAGTTTTTTTTCTTATTTATGAATGTGTCAGTTTTCCCTCAAGCAGAGTTGCTTATCTCCACCTACCTGTGCCTTATCAGGGGTGTGGCCTGCTCTACCTGGAAGCTGGACTAAAAAAATGAGCAAACGCAATAAAAATGGGCAGGGCTATACTGGATTATGCACTGTCCCTAGGCAGGACCTATGGGGTAGCAGCAAGCAGGTTACAATACAGCTTTTACCTCTATGTAGACAGTGAGGACGGAGCTAACAACGTCACAGGGTAAAAGCAGTGACATCATAGCCCTGCTTGCTTTCAAGCTTGATGATGGTCCATCCCCCAAGCAGAACTGGCCAAGCCTCCTGACAACGCATATGGAGTAGAAAAGTAGCTCTGCTTAAAAGCAAAACAAACAATTTAAATAGTAGTTTTTATTTATTTAAACTGCATACTGCTTTTAATAGTCTCTGCCCAACAAATAAAAATATAATCTTATCTTTTAAATGCATTACCTTTGTCCGTTTATCTTATCTGAAGAGAGTGATATTTTGCATTAACTGAAAATGTCAATAATTTGTAAAAGCTTTCAAAATCATATAGGGCTATGTCCACTAAGGCAAGAGGTTTCTCACAAGTGAGGAGAGATGTGTCCAATTATTCTCTTTTGAAATTGGAAAGATTTAATCAAACATCAAAGAACACAGGACTTAAGCATTCCTATCACACATCTACAGTAGTATGTTTTAAACATACAATTTTTTTTTCAAGACAGAATAATGATTTGAGGTTTTGAAAGCCGCCAATAAAAAGTTGAAGAGAGAAGTCATACATGCTATCTGAAACAAAGCTGATAGGAAGGCTTGGCAAGTGTTCATAATTGTAATTACTGTTTGCTTACTGTGTTGAGCCTTCATAAAAGCAGATTGAATGTCGTTCACTAGTATAGACTTTCTCCCACTTTAAACCACTTAAGCGGTACCCTCCAACACTTTACAATGGATACATTTAAAATATCCTAAAATATATATCATTCTTTTTCAATGCAAAAAACACATGTTTAAGAGCAAAGTATATCTCCTTAGCGATGTTAATCCCCTATCCCTGAAACATTGCGAGAGAACTGCTATGAGTGACTGCAGCAAGACTAGTCGAAAATGAAGGCAAACTTTTCCATTGATTTTTGCACTGACAAAAGATTATGAGGTATTCTGCTTTTACAACAAAATATATATATATTTTAATATGCCTTATAAGAATTTACAGAACACTCACAAAATAGGGCAGTGCCATAATGATTAAAAGCTGAAGGAAATATTTTGTGTACCAAAGACCACTTGCAAATGGTTTTAAAACCATTGTGGAGTGCCATAGCAGCAGTTAAAGTGACCGTATAGCAATAAACAATGATGAAATTGCAACATGTCTTGACACTAAACAGTCCAATATAAAAATACTGCCACTGGCCCCTGATAATTTTTTGCCAAGACCCCTTCTCAAAGCAGCTCATTTCTTCCCAAGATATCCCTCTCCCAGCCACTAGCCTCTCTTAATTTAATTTTTTTGTACCCACAAGCTATCTTCTACACCCCCAGATCCCCCTCCCATCAGCCATTAGAGTTCCAAAATTATTGATTTTTTAACAATAAACTTAATTTGCAGAATGTGGTGATATGTGAAATTAAAAAAGTAGTGTTAAACATTTCAACTTCCTATATTTTCTATAGAGGCAATTTATCAGAGTTAAAGTTTATACCAGGTTGATCAATAGCTCCCACTGAAATCATATCATTAGGAAGTGGATATATTTTATGTTTTTGCTCTTCCAATATACTTGCTTATGCCAGCTTTTAACCGTATTTGACAAATACAGCCCATTATATTATTTACTGCTTGTACTAACACACCATTCTGGACAGGCCAGCCAAGTTTTTAAATGTGTATGTTAGGACCAATATGAGACTGTGTACATAACGGAAGCTAAATTGCTTTATGTGATTGATACAGAAGATAATGTTTTTCATTAGAGATTTCCATAATCAAATTATAAAGAATAAGGTCTTTGCAGCAATGAACCTCTTTATAGACATTTAGTTTCTCTTCAGTTTTATTTGATCCTGGTAAATATACTTTTTTGTATTCTTTTTTCTCACTAGATAGTAGCTAATTACGTATAAAAATAATAGTAGTACTTTATATAAAAAAGAAATACTATAAACTTTCAGTTAAAAAAATATTAGCAAACCAACTGTTCTCCGGGGCATCTGTTATATGCTCAAAATTAAGTGTTTATGCAATTATTTAAAAAATCTATAAACTATAAGTAAAAGATGTCAGCCATTAACATTTAACCTGTCATATGTCACTGTCCATATTTAACTTTCCGTCTAGAGGCTAATGTACCATTAATTTGACAGACATACTGTATAACTGACTATTTCCATTATTTCTGCTATGTTTAGCTCTTCCTGCTCCCTTTATGCATAAAATGTGAGTCTTTTGGAGCTTGGCATCATGGACTCATTTGCATTTTCCTGGCCAGTTTCCCAGAGTGCACTGCAATAACTGTATATCAGGAAATTATCAACAGGAAATCATTTTTATACAATATTTTTAGATAATCAAATGTGAACACAAATATACTATTTATTTACAGTACTACTGTACTTATATATACAGGACTTATATCGCTCATTTGCCACCCATAAGCTATATGATTTTGTAGTAAAAAGCCTTCCCACAAGCTAGGAACCGACCCCACGCTGATGAGATCCATTAGATTGAAACAATGACTGTCCATGGGTAGATATCATAGCTTCATCCTATGTTGTGCTTTAAAGTTGTGTAATACAGCAGGCATATGCCTAAAAGGATTCTGGACTCATTTGCATGTCCCTGTCTAGTTTCCCAGAGTGCAGAGCAATAACTGTATTTCTGGGAATTCTGAGCAGGAAATACTTTTTTTAAAACTTATTTTTAAAATTTCAAATGGGAAAACAAATTCACACACAAGCACTATTTATTTACTGTACTCTGTATGATGGAAAGCTTCTATCACTCTTTTTCCCACCATAAAGTAATGATGTTGTGGTGCTTCGCATGGACACACACCAATCTGGTATATGAGCGAATTCATCTGGATGCAATATGTACGGGCTCTGCACAAAAAGCCGACATAAATGTCCACTTGAATGTTCTCTCCTCACTGCTTGACCATTCTCCTGTTCTTGTTCCCTTTCTTCTATGCATCAATTTTTCTGTCTATGGTCTTGTAACTTTTTTAGCACGGTTAAGCCTTAACCACAGACTGCCTCCATTTACTATATTTAATCTAAACCCTATTTATCTGCAAATTTTCATGTACTCGTTACATTGTTTTTACCCAATCCAATTTCAGCTCTGTTCCCCATTTTCTCCGTTGACATACCCTCTCCCCCCATATTTGGTGATCCTCTTATTGTGTCTGCTCCATTGTCCCTGGTGTGGTCCCATTTCTCCTCTTCACACCTTTTTCTACTTTCTTTTTCCCAACTGGTCCATTTCATGTGTCTACGCACTCCCCCTCTTTGCTGTTTCTACAGTCTTTTTTTACATTTGTATCCTTTCATGTGACTGCTCTCTTCTTTGTTTTTTATTGTTTTTCCTCCCCCTATGTTCTTATTTTTCCATCTTTCTTACCCAAGCTCCTTCTAATGTGTCTGCTTTCCTCTCTCAGGTGTGCTCTCAACCAGAGTTTTCCTTCTTAATTGCTTGCTCCGTTCTCATCTATGGGTCCTTGTCCCATGTTGCTTCTTCTACTGTCTGCTTCCTGTCTGTCCTACCGTCCTGTTGGTATTCTTCGCTGTTTGACTCACATAAAATTAAGATTTCACTGCAGATAAGAACAAAAAGGCTCATCTGGCCTGCCTATACTATTTATCTAAAAGTTTGGCTTAATTATGCCTCAGGATGGCCTTATGCTTCTTGAACTTTATTAAATCATTTGGAATATTTGAAATGTTCTATCCCTTTCCTATGTCGTCTCTCTCACAGGTTTGCACACTGTACTGCATCTGGAATATTTTTGTTTTTTTAAGTATTTTAGGAACCTCCTATGTCTGTTCTCTCCTAGATTTCCCTTTTTCTTGTGTCTGCACTCCCATAAATACGCACCCATTTTTGTGTCTTCTCTTCCCTAGGTTTGCACCTTGTACTGTGTCTGTTTCAGTAACCTTTCTATTGGCTGTTCTCCCCTAGGCTTGCAAACTTATCTGGTCTCTCACACATTTACATTCTCTCTAGTTTATGCTCTCTCCTAGATTTGCACACTTCTTGTGTCTGATCTTGCCTAAATTTGCATTGCATTCTTAACTCCTTCTAATTCCCCTTCATATTATGATATCACATGCCTCCATTCTGATCCCTGTGATTTTGTCTTTGAACAGTATAATCTTGTACTTTCTTCCACTAAATTTGCCTTCAAAACTGATTGTATGCTTGTAAAAGATAAATTATGGGTCAAAGATTTCATGCGAGAGACATACTGCTCCATAGTGCTGGTGTCCTCTAGTGGCCAAATCTTGTAATGTATGGTCAAGTTTAATTTTGTTATTTTTTGTGTCCCCTATTCATTTAATTTAGGGGGGATTTGTCTCCCCCACCTCCTCGGTTCCTAAGCCCCTGCTTATTTAATTCCCAACTCTCACCTTGGCTCACAAAACAAAGAACAGATGAATCAAGCTCTAAAAGGGTCTTCTTAAAAAACTCCTGATATTAATAAATATTGTTACTCTCACAATACCTTATAGAAACATGTGCCTATGTTAGCCGGTCACTGTTGCTTCATCACTGTTGCAGTCTGTAGTATTTGTATACATTTTTGTCCATCTTAACAATGTTCTCTTGGTCACTATCCAAAGACGCTTAGTGAAGCTTGATTTGGTATAATGAGCCTTGCAGATTGTCTAAACAAGTAGTAAAAAAGACCAAAAATAAAAATAAAATATTTATAAACTTAAATTATCAATATAAGCTTTGCTTGTGTGTAATTTGTATAAGCATTGAGCTATACATTGAACAAAGTGACATGCCATTTCACGGTGGAAGCAAAAAAAAAGTTTGTTTTCTTTTAAAATCACAGTATTTTGCTTACTTTGGGGAAACTAGACCCACATTATGCAAAATAATTCACATTATTAAATTTCAAGAAATACAATATTTTTTATTGCATTCTAAGGCCCTCATTCAATTGCGATTTGGCCAATTGAATAGGACTCTAAATAAGCAGATAACATATATTTTTTAAATACATTTTCAGTTAGTGAAAACCTTGCTTTTGAATAGATGTTTACTAACTAAAAACTTCTTTAAAAAATATGTTATGTGCTTATTTAGAGCCCTATTCAATTGGCCAAATCGCAATTGAATGAGGCCCTAAGAATGTGCTGGGGATATGCAAATGAGCTGACAATGTGTCTCTTTAATCCAATAAAAAGCCAAAAACACTTTGACATTGCTGTTACAACACAGCTTGGGAACATAGCACAGGATGGAAAAATGTGAGTTATCTAAACAGGCCACATAAAGCAACTGTATATATCTTTTGGATTTCATTGTTGTGGGGTTGGTTTCTAACCTATACCTAATTCACATTTTAATCTATTTATTATATTGGTATAATTTGTGATTTATTGTAATAACTTCTTTTTCCTCTTCCCTTGATACTTATGGGTTAATATATCCTCAGTATTGGACTGATAGGATCGGTTCATTGGGTTCATTTTATTGAATTGAAATGAACTATTCCTTTTAAAGGTATATGGAAGTTTCCATTTTTCTAATCTAACACATACTGCTTATTTCAGAAACACCCTATACTAACCTTCAAGCCAACATCAGAACAGTACAGAAATCCCGAGCATCACTGTCTGAGCTGCTTCCTTCCAGGAAGGAGAGAAGTGTGTGGTGGGAACAAAAGTCTACACATCCCATGATGCGTTGCTGCAGATACTGAATCCCCATGCATTGCTACAATGTTGCAGCTGCCTCTGATTGGCCTCAAATTATTATGAATTTTAATTTAGCTTGGATATTCAGTGGCATTCCTTCTCAAATTCAACTGACAGAAACATGTAGAAATCTTCTTAAAATGTAAGGTAGGTTTATTAATGTTTATTTTGGGATTTCTTTTTCATGCACAACATGTATGCATACTCTACTGATCTCTATTCATAATCCATGAAACTTCTATACATTTGTTTATTATATGTCGTATAGAAGTAGGATGGTATGCCCAGACTATAATTAGGTGCTTCAGATGAAATGCATAATGGAGAATTATGGATCTCCTTCCCATCAACTGTACACATATGTTTTCCTTTTTGGATAATAAAACTTATGTTTTATCCAATGGTTTATTTCTAACTGATGCCATGCATTTTGTATAAAGGCTACTAATCACAAAATTATTTAGCTTCTGGGCACAAGAGTGATAGAAGGCCTCCGCTGTACAAAAAAATTTAAGCAAAGTATTGCTGTTGTTTAGTCATTCAGTTGAGTCCGACTCTCCGTGACCCTATGGACCACACCACACCAGCACATCTTATTTTGTCTATATTATTTTGTTGGCAAAGATAACTGAGTGGGTTGCCAGTTCCTTCTCCAGTAGACCATGACCTACCCATCTTGGATGACCCTATATAGTTTATCTCCTCCTCTCTTATCTCCTCCTCTCACTCCCGCCTTCAGGACTTTTCTCTCGATGCTCCGATTCTCTGAAACTCCTTGCCTCGCTCCACTAGATTATACTCATGCTTCAAAACCTCACTAAAAACACATCTGCTTTTACATGCACAACGCAACTTTCACCCTCCACACCATACCCAACTCATTAGATTGTAAGTTTGCCAGTTTTTTCTTGAGGTGCTTCAGTGAAAGCTCCACGTACATTAGATTCTAAACTCAAAGACAGAGCTCATTCTATTGCAATGTGTCCATTTTTGTTTTACCTTGTACTTAACCCTTGTTCAGCGCTACGGAATATGTTGGCGAGTTATAAATAAATATAATAATAATCTCACAACTTCATTGAAGTGCACAAACCCATTCACCACGACAAAGTACCGATCAAGAAGGGGAAGCAAAGTATTACATAGAAATAAAATTATTAAGAATGAGTCACAGGAAGATGTGTATACTTATATGTTAAAGGATCAGTCTATGATATAAAATGTGCAACGTACAGATGATAGGAGAGTACAAAAGAGAGTATTCAAAGAAATGTGGTGATTTCATTGGCAGACAGGAAAAAGATGCCTAGATGTGGCAAGGCGACAAAGTACCCAGAAGGCGAAGCGTGTAAAATAGAACTGATTTCTAGGTTATGACAACTTATTAACACAGTGATAGCTTTTTTTTAGGTGAGAGGGTGAAGGGCACAGGTGAAGCTTATAAATGACTTAAGCAGGCCTCCCCAGGCCATTTCTTTCTTTTTATTATTATTTGTTAACCCAACTCGCTATCAATATTCGGCCCGTTGGCTCTGGGTTCAGAGCGCTGGGCCGCGGCATGAGGTGCATATAGAGTTTTAAACATGTCTCAGTGTGATTGGTGGCTGTGTCACTGTGAATATTTTTCAATGTCAGGCACTGAGCCGGTGCTGTCAGACAGTGTGCGCTGGCTGCTCCTGCCCTGCACACCATGATCGCAGTATTAATGGCAGCTGTTCCCAGAGGCTCCTGTGATGAATATTGTTTAGTTATCGCTGCCGTGTTCGTGCTGCAGGACATCATTACCTCACTGCAATGAGGCTGCAGGTTTCCAATCCCATATTCTTAACCCTTCGAAACCCAAGGATAACAAGGCACCACAGGCCTTCATGGCAGCCAAGGGGTAAAGTGATCTACTTATTGCTTTTGATCAAACTGAAGAATAAAAGCTATGGTACTGTTGGTAAAGTTTCTTATCGAAATGATTAATCGACCCACCTCCATGTTATTTTGTTCATTCGTGTCTGACACTCTGTGATCCTAAGGATCGATGTACGCCATGTTTGGTTCTGCTTATCCATAGGGTTATATCTGCAAAGATACAGGAGTGGGTTGACAATTCCTTCTCCAGTGGACCGCGTTATCTCTGACCTCTCTGTTATGACCTGCCCATCTTGGGTTACCCTACATGGTATAGCTCCATTGATGGACACAAGCCCCTTCACTGCAACAAGGTAGCGATCCAGAAGGGGCCATCTTATATACTTACACCTTTTATTGCGCTTATTTAGTGAACATTGGAAAAATCTCCTATTTAGCTTCTCTCAATAACACTCCTTACTAAAACTAATAGATACATTACAGAAGTCCAGCAGGCCTGGTTGAACAAACACAATAAATGAATTTAACAGTGCCTGAGATATGTTGATGATTTATTGAAAGTAAACATTCCTGAGTAGATGGATTGGGTCCATTGGATGAGTCTACTGTTTCTATCTACTGTAAAATCAATGTTTCATCTTTTAGTTTAATCCAAAGAATTGTAGCCATACTATTTCTTTAATTGTAT
This sequence comes from Discoglossus pictus, assembly GCA_027410445.1. Classification (NCBI taxonomy): domain Eukaryota; kingdom Metazoa; phylum Chordata; class Amphibia; order Anura; family Alytidae; genus Discoglossus; species Discoglossus pictus. The sequence goes on along the minus strand of CM050171.1, from coordinate 103,089,750 downwards.
GAGTATTGTTCTATTCTATTATAGATCTGCAAATAGTTCTATTCTACACCACATTTACTGAAGACGCTGGACCTTATCTACACTTGCCCTGCATCCATCTCTTATTCTCTTGCTTTAGCTACCACTCTATTATACTTTTCACTATGGTAGGAGCCTTCTCATTAGGCTTCTATTCACTCTCACTATGGATATATTTGCTAAGGTGTGAGTCTTCTCGCTAGGGTCACATTTATTAAGGATGAGGCCTTCTCCCCAGGGATATATTTATTGACGTGGGAGCCTTGTCTGAAGTGAAGAGGTCTCTATAGTTTCTGTTATTTCAGGGAGCCTATTCATAGAAGTGAGAAGCGATATCTCAACTTGTAAACTAGACCCCACAGAGTAACATAAAAATAGAGAGGTGTCAGTTTACTGAATAAAGTTCTGTGGGTTGAGGATGAGTGAGCCAGACTTATGTCAGGAAGGATCCCGGATGGTCTCAGAAAAAACATTCACAGTAAAGCAAATAAAAAATAATTATGCACTCATATCACACAAACATCACATAGATGTCACTATGAAAAAGGCCTCACTTTTGACACTACCATGAGCAAATGTCTATCCCATAAAAGACCACCATGAAGTTAATATGTTTATGTGTTGGGCATATAATTTTAAAAACAGTATACCTACCTATGAGGGTGTGTGGCCAGCTCTGCCTGGGTCCTGGACTAATAAAAAAAATTTGACCAGTCAGATTCTGGTTTAGACTGAGCATGCTCAGTAAAGGGGGTGGGCTATAATGGCAGGCATTGGGTGGGGCCTATGAAGCAGCTGCAATTAGGTTATAATACAGCTATTGCCGCTGTGTAGCTAGTGGGGGCAGAACTATGACATCATGGGGCAGTGACATCATAGCCTAGGCTGCTTTCAAGCTAGCTCCCTGGTGCAGTTATTAACCAGTTTGTGTACATTGTAATCTTGTCAGGTAACTGAGCTTCTGTGCCTGCTGATTATCTGGCTCCCTCCACAGTGCTGTGTATTATATGTCTTGCATGCTGAGACGTGGCTATATATTTTAAACAATGTATCATGGGGATCTAAATAGGAACTTACATTATTAAATTGTGATTTGGCCAATTGAATAGGGCTCTATATAAGCACAGAGCACATTTTTTACAGAAGTTTTCAGTTAGTTAACTTCTATCTATAAACAAGGTCTTAACTAAAGAAAAACTTATATTTTTTTCATTGTGCATTGGTCGTTTAATCTGTCTTTCCATATTGTTCTGCTTTATTCATCATTATATCCTAACCACACAAGTTTATATTTCCGCCTCTCCAAAGTCAGCTCTTTGTATAACATTGTTCCCTTACACTTTCTACATTCATTGTCACTATGACCTTGCACTCTTTCATGTCTTATTAAGTGACCAGCATCTGCTCTGGATCTTCTCTTAAAGTGATACATCAGACTATAAAGAAATATGTAATAGCAAGTACTTTACCAATCGAATATTATTTTTTTTAAAAAGGTTTCCTTTTTGCCTTTTGGATCCACATACTAAAGACGCTCTCTGTATCACATGTAATAATTTACAAATAGTTTCTGATTACCCTATGAGTCCATTGTCTGCAGGATATGCCATGTGAAAACAAAAGAACTCCCTTGGTTTTGAACATGTCCAGTCTTTATATTGCATATGACCTAAAGAAAATAGACTCAGAGTCCTATTTAACAAAGTAATCTCCCCCTATTATCCTGTACTGTAAATTCTAAATGGCTGTCAAAATCTATTCTCATATCTCCCCTTTACACCTTATCAACTATAATAGTTGACGTAATTGCGAGTTGTCGTCACACAATGTTAAACGTTACAGGCTTGCACATGGGCAATGAGTGCCGAAGGTGCTCCTTGCAGGCTTTGCGATGAGCGCCTTTGGCACTCATCGCGAGGCCTGCAAGACGGCCGACATTTTTTTTTAAGCCTGTAACTCCGGAGCCGTTTGGGGGTTGCCAAAAGATCCCAATTGATTACCAAATTACCTTACAACCTCACACACCACAGGGGGAGAGGCAGGGAGCCTGTAAGTGAGGTTGAAAGATAATTTGCTATTCAATTGGTGTTTTTTTCAGGGTCAGAAACCAGCTATGCAAGAAAAACAATGGCGCCCGTAAAGACATAATTATTTTTCAATCCCATAAATCCGCAGCACATTTCCGGCTTGGCGAAATTGATCAATTTTCAAAGCCCGCAAATGGTTTCAGACCCATAGAGCACAGAGGAGGGAGGAGAAAGACACAGGGGAGAGAGAGGGGGGAGAGGGTGGAAAAAGACACATGGATGAGGGGGGGGGGGGGGGAAGAGAGGCACAGGGGAGGGAGTGGGGTGGAAAGAGACACAGGGGAGGCAGTGGGGTGGAAAGAGACATAGTGGAGGGCGGTGGGGGGGAAAGAGACACAGGGCTGAGAGAGGGGGGAAAGAGACACAGGGGAGGGAAATGAGGGGGAAAAAGGACAGGGAGAGGGGGAAAAGAGGCACATAGACGGGAGAGAGGGGAAACAGACACAGGGGTCAGAGAGTGGGGAGAGGCTCGCAATGAACGATGAAGGCGCTCATCGTGAGGCCCGAAAGTTACAGGTTGGACGAAGCCTGCAATGAGCGGCTTTGCCGCTCATTGCGGGGCTTGCGATGAGCACAAAAGGCGATCATTGCGAGGCCCGTAACATGGAGGGGGTAAAGGCTCGAAATGAGCGCTGAAGGCATTCATTGCAGGGCTCGCGATGAGCGTCAAAGGTGCTCACTGCGAGGCTCAGGAGAAGCTCGCAATAAGCGCCAAAGGCGCTCATCACGAGCCACGCAAGTTAGAGGTGGGAGAGCCTTGCATTTTGTGACAAACCAGGCTTTAAATTTTATTGCAGTCATTTTTGATGGGCAAGACTAGCATTCTGTATAATCCTGTAACCTAAGGAAGAAAAAAAGAACTGATGGGATTTGAGCACTTAATGTTTAACCAATGCACCATTTTGCTACATGGTTACCAGTGGGTGGGAGAGCAATGTGACGAATATAGGAAAGGTGATACATCCTTAGTAAGTCTGCAAAGCTTATTCTAATTAGTACCACACTGTGCTGCTCATTATGTATTCAGGTGATACAGGGGAGTCTAAAACCCCTAATAGCAGAATCGTATAACTCAATGAATTAAATTAGTAGCACATTTTAAAAAGAAAACACATTTTCAGTTTAATTTTAAAACTGTGAAAGCTTGAGGAAGGAAGTAAATATATGTAATAGTGACGTGGAGGCCTGAAAGAAACAGGCCTGGAGCAAAGTATAGGAATATTTCTATGCCCCTCTTTAAATGTATACACATATCTATTAGAGGACCACTGTAGTTTGGGGGAAAATGACTTGTTTTTAGAGAAAATTTTATATTTAGTTGACTCCGCTTGAACTGCCAATGTGCTTGAGTGGGAGGAGTATTCTCTTGGGGCTTGGGTCTAATGTGAAGTGACATTGTCAAGTGGCAGTCATTTATCAGAAGTGAACAGATATCATATCTGAATCCATGATTCCTCCAAACTTCTAAGCCTGTTAAATGTATATTACTATTACAGCAAAGTACATGATGCGTAAGGCCAGGCTGGATGAATCCAAAGCCGTGACCCCGGCAAGATCCATTAGGTGTTTAGATAAATTAACACACTGACCAAGTGTTTCTTGGGAAAATTACAACGATATTCCAATAATCAATTAACATAATTAACATTGTTACATCACAGCTCAATTAAACATCCCGGAGGAGGAGCCCGGCCCGGTCAGTAACCTCACGCCCTGGGCCTGCGCCCAGAGCCTCCCAGTGCTTTACTAAGCACACCCATGAGGCAGGGCAACGCCCACTTAAGCCCGTGGGCCAGGTGACTCACCTCCCGCCACACAAAGTTATTCCTAACTTGCGTCCTAACCTAGAATTCCTAAATTCCTTACCCTTCTACTCTTTGCCCCTTTTTTTTTTTTTTAAACTTAAGCTCCCTGAACTGACCTTACCCCCTTCGACTATACCTTATTAAATATATCTACAATTATTATTATTTTTTTTTAACTAACCACCAACCCAAACGGGAGGGAGGGAGGAAATCAGCTCAATGGCCGGTTCAGAGTGAGAAGGAAGCCCGCAAAACGGGCGGAAGTCCCTCCTCCTCCGGCAAATCGGAAGCGCCCAGGCTCCGCCGGGTCATGCAGCGCTGCGTCAGGCCTGGGGCTGCCTCCGCGCCGGCCATGACCCTGGCAAGATCCATTAGGCGTTTAGATAAATAAACACTCTGACTTTGGAAAAATACGGGCCACACCTTTATTAAAGCAACCATATTCCAATAACCAATTAACATAATTAACATTGTTGCATCACAGCTCAATTAAACATCCTGGAGGAGGAGCCCGGCCCGGTCAGTAACCTCGCTCCTTGGGCCCACGCCCAGAGCCTCCCAGTGCTTTACTAAGCACGCCCATGAGGCAGGGCAACACCCACTTAAGCCAGGTGACTCAACTTCTTCAGCTGCTTTCGAATTGAAACCGTGACAAGGTCTGGTCCTTGGCATGCTTTTTTTCTAAGTACAACCCCACACTTGCCTGGGGGCAACAGTTTTGTACATGACCACTTCCCTTCCTTTTCCGGCCTGATCGGTTTTTAAACTCCTTAGCCATACCAACAATCTGTCACTTTCCAGACAGATGTCCTCTGCCAGCAGCCCACCGAACCGTGCCTGTTTTCCAAGACCAGTTCCCCAATCCTGAAAGCCCCAAAGAATGCTAGGGAAAAGGCCGTCCGGAAAAGCAGGGATTCGAAGGAGTCCCTGCATAGCATACCCAACGCCTCCCCCAGGCGTAGCAGCAGAGAGAAAGTGATCGGGAGCCTCCTGTCCACCCGGTGCTCCCCTTTGAACATGCCTTTGACCACCCGGCAAACCACAAACTCCATTGTTAAGTCCTTCTGCCCTGCCAACCTGAACATAAATGTCAGTGCCACCAACTGCCGGGCCACGGTTGCCCTGGAATCACCTCTCTCTATGCTCCGGAGCAAGAACCACAGCAGAATTACTATGGCCTTCTCTTCCGAACCTTCGCCACCGGCTTCTTCAACCATGTCACTCCACCTGTTCCATACCTTCCTGTAGGCCACCCACGTCTTCAGTGCTACTGACTGTCTGACATAACCAGCTACCTTACCACTCCAAGCTCCCAGAGTTCTGAAGGTATGTCCTCTCCGTGATCCTTCGCCGCCGGCACTAGTGTTTCAGAACCTGGTTCCCTGCAACCGAGAAAGGGCTTTAACCACCCCAACGTTAAGGCCGGGAGCACTCTCAGCCCTCACCCAGATGTTTGCTCGTAAGCAACAAAGAACCAAATGCCGTATGAGCAGTATCAATGGCCCAGACGCTGTGTTCGGGTTGCCTGATTGAAAAAGGACATGACGGTTCCCGAAGCCCCTGCCCCACAGATGAATAGCCGCGGGGATAGCAAACAGCTCCAGAACTGTAGCATCGTCTGTAAGCCCTCCCCGAACCCATGATGCGGGCCATGGTGCTGTGCCTCTAAAATAGGCTCCCACTCTGAAGAAGGAAACAAAAAAATTCCACCTCATCCAGCAAGACCCTCTGCTCCGAGACCTGGATCTGCCTCTGGGAAAGCATGAGGAACAATCACTAGACCTCCTGCGTCTATTAGTGACCGCACGGTCTGTTCCCCCCAGAGGAGTACTCTGACTCTGCGGCTATGCTAGGGCATAGGGATTCCCTCCGGCTCGGTGGCCTATGGCGGTCGATGCTATCCATACCCCTGTCCTGCCCCTGAGTCACTATGGGCATCCCTGTATCTGTAACGATTTCAGGGATGGGTGAAATGCTTGGTGGCACCCGTGCTTCCCGCTGGCACCACACTCTCTGTGGTGGGGGGGATAAGCTCATGGCTGTCATGAACTCTATCCGTGCCCTCCACGCTGCTCCTAGCCCTATTGCTCAAATCAGAGCTAGCACGCTGCTCCGCCAACCTATCTAGGCTATGAGGCCTGTCCACCTGGCCTAGGCTGCCGGTCACAGCAGGCCGGGCCTGAGCCTCGGTGGCATCAACCTCCCCCCCTAAATGGCCTGAGTCCATTCTGTCCTGGACCGATCTAACCCCATGGCTTAATGCCCTAGTTCTGACCATGGTCAGTAAGGCCTCTAACTCCCCAGGGTCCATTTATAGCTACACACCCCTCAGGCACCCGAGACACACACACACACACACACACACACACAGGTTCCTACAGTAATGCAGGGATGTGATTATGCTTATAATATAGGGTTTATGCTTAATTGGGCACTTATGGGTTAACCTGGGTTATGATGCAGAGGAGCACAGCGTGCAGCTTCTGATCAGCTCAATGGCCGGCGCAGAGGGAGGAGGAAACCTGCGAAATGGGCGGAAGTCCCTCCTCCTACTCCGGCAAATCAGAAGTGCCTAGACTCCGCTGGGTCACGCAGCGCTTCGTCAGACCCGTCGTGCCCGGGGCTGGCTCAGCGCCGGCCAGAATCAATATTGCTGGAAGAAATATATACAATCTCAGATATGCTGATGATACTACTCAGATGGGTGAAAGTGAGGAGGAACTAAAAGACCTATTGATGAGGGTGAAAGAAGGGAGTGCAAAAGCTGGCCTGCTGCTAAATATTAAAAAGATGACGATCATGGCAAACGGCAATCATGGCAAATAGGCAGGGATGAGGTGGAGGCAGTTACAAATGTTATTTTCCTGGGATCCAAAATATCTTCAGATGGTGACTGTAGCCATGAAATTAAAAGATGTTATCTTCTGGGGAGGAAAGCTATGGCATGCTTGGACAAGCTAGTAAAAAGTACAGATATTAAACTGACAACATAGGTATGCATAGTTAGAGCTATGGATTCCCAATAGTAACATACGGATGTGGACCATAAAGAAGGCTGACCACCGTTGAATTAAGGCCTTTGAAATATATATATATATACATATCAGGAGAAAACAGGATTGCCTATAAAAGACTCTGATGTTGAGAAAGACTGAAGGCACAAGATGGAGGGGACAGCAGAGGTGGAGATGGATGGATGAGATCACTGAAGCAATGACTATGAACTTAATGGAGCTCAGAGGGGCAGTGACTGAGAGATAGGTGTACTTGGCATGCTGCGATTCATAGGGTCACGGAGAGTCGGACGTGACTGGACGACTAAAAAAAACAAAAACGTAAAAAAAAATCAGTATTTATTTGTTTATTAATAATTAAACAAATAAAACTTTAAAAAATCTTTATTTATTTGTTTATTTTAAACTTTGTAAAATCAATTGTATTTTAAGTGAAGTTCTTCATCTTATAAAGCACCCTGTATCCTTTACTATAAGTATGACACTTCATTGGTTCTTTAATTGTTTGATAGCATTTTTAAACAGTTACAGTGTGTTAACAATAAAAACAAAGCAAAACCGAAAATCAAGCATGTTTATTTACTTGGTTAACAAATATAATCAGAAAATATTTAGCTATTCTGGCCATGTCAGAATGACGTCATCCAGTGACATTGCTATGTTTCTACAGCATCAGCTGTGACTTGAAAATGTCATCTTATAAAGCACCCTGTACCCTTTAGTATATATTTACTAGTGGGCTTAAGTATTTCCCTAAAGTAATAGATATGTCACCCTAGTCAATTGTACTGCTTTGACTTAGCTTAAAGGTATATGGAAGTTTCCCTATTTTTTAACATTTTGTAATCTAACACATGCTGCTTATATCAGAAACACACAGTTATCCAGAGCAGAAGTTACATCCCATTCAAGGATGGAGAAAAAGGTGAGTGGTGGGAACAAAGACTATGAATCCCATGATGCTTTGCTGCAGAAACTAAATCCCCATACTGCTACAATGTTGTAGCTGCCTCTGACTGGCCACAAGAAATGTTATGCTAATTTAACTTGGATTTTCTGGGGCTTTCCTTCTAAAAATCAACTTCCAGAAAGCTGAAGACATTTTTAAAATTCTACACTAAATTTATTAATGTTTATTTTGTGATTTTTTTCATGCACAAACTACTGATTCTCCGCTATCAGATGCATTCATAATACATTAAACTTCTGTATACCTTTAAAGGACCACAGAAGTCATATATATGTAAAATAAGTTCTCAATAGGCGTGCATTTAGAATATAATAAACATTAATACAACCTCAAATATATTTATAACTGTACCTAATGGTAGTGGTGTGTTTAAAGTGTTTTATAGCGATTAGCAATTTACATGGATTTACACAGTAAGCTTATTTAATTAGATTAGGTAAATCCTTATGATTGTCACTATAAATCAGTTTACAGTTATAGATATAAATATTGGGGATTAATTGGTATATATTAGAGCCAGTTATAATAATCCATTGACACTAAAAATGTACTGCTAACTTCAATTATGGAAGGCCCGTTATAGGAGAGGATTGTAGATTAGTTCTTTGTTTATTGTTTACAGACTTTGGTCAGTTGCTAGGCAACAAAATCTGGACTAGACTAAGAAACAGGAAGTAGATATGTATGGCGTAGATATTGTGAGACTTGCATAGACCCGACAGGAAATAGTTTTTACCAGGCTTAGCAAGTCACGGGAGTGTGGCCAACATTGGCTAGAACGGAGGACACGTACCTCTTTCATAAACCTATATATATATATATATATATATATATATATATATATATATATATTAGCATCTAAATCATTGTATTAATAATTATAAATCCAGCTGTATAGATTACAGTATACAATTTATCTATATAGCACTCTATTGGCTGAAAGAAAAATGAGTGGATACTATTATTATTATTATTCCTACTGCCAACGTATTCCATTGAGCTATACAGGGGTTGAGTACAAAGAAAAAAACAATACAGTACTAAACACGTGGCAAAAAGAAGAGGGTCCCATCTCAGTTTAAAATCTCACACAGGTGCTTTTTTCAAAGATACAGTGCCTTGCAAAGTATTCACCCCCTTGGCATTTATCATGTTTTGTGCATAACTATTCACCGCCCTAAAGTTATTACTTTGTACAGACACCTTTTGCGGCAATCACAGCTCCAAGTACCTTTGGATAAGTCTCTATGAGCTTACCACATCTGGGATTTTTGCCCATTACTCCTTGCAAAACTCCTCCCACTCCTTCAAGTTGGATGGCTTGATCTTGTGAACAGCAATCTTTAAGTCTGACCACAGATTTTCTATTGGATTAAGGTCTGGGCTTTGACTAGGCCATTCCAACACATTTACATGTTTCCCCTTAAACCCCTCAAGTGTTGCTTTAGCAGTGTGTTTGGGGTCATTGTCCTGCTGGAAGGTGAACCTCCGCCCAAGCTTCAAATCACGCACAGAGTGGTACAGGTTTTGCTCAAGAATATCCCTGTATTTAGCACCATCCATCTTTCCCTCAATGCTGACCAGTTTCCCAGTCCCGGCTGCTGAAAAACATCCCCACAGCATGATGCTGCCACCACCATGTTCTTTGGGGATGGTGTTCTTTGGGTGATGTGTTGAGTTTGCGCCAGCGTTTTCTTTGATGGACGAAAAGTTACATTTTACGTACAGATACTTCAGTCTCTGCTGTAGAACTCTGCAGCTCCTCCAGGGTTACCCTAGGTCTCTGTGCTGCCTCTGTGATTAATGCCCTCCTTGCCGGGTCCGTGAGTTTTGGTGAGCGGACGTCTCTTGGCAGGTTTGCTGTTGTGCCATGTTCTTTCCATTTGGTTATGATAGATTTGATGGTGCTCCTGGGGATCATCAAAGATTTGGAATGTTTTTATAACTAACCCTGACTTGTACTTCTCAACAACATTGTCCCTTACTTGTTTAGAGAGATCCTTGGTCTTCATGGTAGTGTTTGGTTAGTGGTGCCTCTTGCTTAGGTGTTGCAGCATCTGTGGCCTTTCAAAAAAGGTGTGTATATGTAATGACAGATCATGTGACACTTATATTGCACACAAGTGGACATCATTTCACTAATTATGTGACTTCTGAAGGTAATTGGTTGCACCAGAGCTTTTTATGGGCTTCGTAACAAAGGGGGTGAATACATACGCACATGCCAATTTTCTGGTTTCTATTGCTAAAAAAAAGTTTTATGTATATATTTTTCTCATTTCACTTCACCAACTTAGACTATTGTGTTCTGGTCCATCACATAAAATTCAGATTAACAAAACATTGAACTTAAGGCTGTAATGTAACAAAATAGGTAACAAGTCAAGGGGTTGAATACTTTTGCAGGGCACTGTCTATAGGTATCAGTCATCATAGGACCTCATACCCTGAAGAAGTTAAATCATGAAACGTATTAGTGAGGAGTGGTCAATAAAAATCCTATATAACAGTGCTGCTATTATTTTTATCATATTTTAATTATTGTTTTTAACACTATATATGGAGTGTGTGACATAAAATAGTGTATCTGTTATATTAGATCCATATTTTCATCTTATGGTGCCATAAAACAAATCATCTTTGATACTGAGTTTCTTTTTTTATTCCACTTTTTTTCATTATTAATGCAAGTTTTAATTTTGTTAGTATAATATTTTTTTGTGTCAAATATATATTTGTTTTGATATACTTTGCCATGTTCGGGCTCTATGCGCTCTCCTTTTTGTTTTTGGGTATCTATGACTGCGACTAATACTAGTGGTGTATGTAAAGTGTTTGGTTGTCCTCATCTCTCTTTGTTCCTGCGGACCAATAAAGAAGGTCTCAGAGACCTAAAGTGGTCCTAGGACCGGCTTTTGAGAAATACTGTTTTAAAGCCAACAGTTTATAGGAAATAGATGCAGTAAAGTATTTTCTACGGGTTTTAGCACATAATCTCAGGAAAGAGATAGCTTTGCTCATACTGACTGACCCAAATCTTATGTGCCAGTTTGATCTGCACTCTGTATCACGCTCAGCTCCCAGCAGTGAGAGATCTTCCTGATAAGACCGCCACAACCTCAATAAAACCTGCACAAAGGCTGGGAAGCAAATAGAAATTAGATTAAACAGCAGCAATATTGGCTGAATTGAAACAAGAACTTAATATCTCCCCCTCCGACTGCCTCTGTCATTGCCCTGAATTATATGCACCCGTCTGTAAATAATGTTTATCTCGTGGAAATCTCCCCTTCCCACAGAGGCTTTTGTGCCTTAGTTCTGTAAAGATTGGATAAATTATTAACTATATCGCAGCCAAAAGGCTTGGAATAACCAAGGAGAAATTTAATGGAAAAAGTAGCTATTTCCCAGAAGACTTTGAGGGTTATGTACTAAAGATACAAAGTGCATGTATTTTATTTATTTATTTGTTTGTTTTATAATCAAGTTGTGAATACCGTAGGGAAGGCCCATCTTTGAAGGCCTATGGTGTGACTGTGTTATAGACACATAGTAGAAATGTGGTACCATCAAGTAGTATATTTCCGAACCCTAAAGGTGATGCAATGTATTAGGACAAAGCAGTCATTAAGCTAGATTAGATTTTTAGATAAAATTACAATTTGGACATTATTTGGGATGTTTTAGAAGTTTTATTTATTCCTGATGGGCACTTATGTGGGATATTTTGGTATACACTCTTGTAGGATGTTTTGCTTATTATACTTGAGCTAAAGAACCAACAACAGGAGCTAGCAGCCTTATTAAATTGCAATCCGGCAAATCTAAAAGGATTTATATAAGCACAGAGCATATTTTTTTTACATATTTTTTTAGTTAGTGAAGACCTTGCTTTTGGATAAAAGTTCACTAACTAAAAACTTCTGTAAAAAAAAATATGCTCTGTGCTTATATAGAGCTTTAGATTTGCCGAATTGCAATTTAATAAGGCTGTAGATGTTTCATTAGGTACTGATTCTTAATAACATATATATTCAATGCTTTAAAAATAATAGCTAAAAGGTCAATGGGTGGGCAGCTTTGTCTAGCAGGCAGTGCAACATTTTCAGGAACAAAGTTATACCAACACAAAGGTTTTCATTGGGTGGACACTGGCTGAGTTAAAGTGATTTTCCTTGGCAACACTCTTTTGCAATGGGGGATACTTATGGATGATTGGCCTTTGAATCCGATTGTTCTTAGATCCCTTTAAATCTGTCTTTCAGTCATATGCCTCCCTTGATGACCTTATCAGGATGGAGACACACAGCTCAACTAGAGAATAATACTCAAATCAAGTGAATTTAATATTTAATATTTTTATTTTAATTGGATTGTATTAATGATCAGTGTGTAATTAAACCATTTAAATTATATTACTTTATGCTTCGCCTTTTTCTAATTTTGTAATTTCAGTTCTGTTGCTATCCATCATTCTGAATATTTGGCGACCAGTGTTATTTTGCTTTGTTCTCTTTATCCTGCAATTTACGTATATTGTATTAATATTAATAAAATGTATTAATAATTTTGTAAAATATTATTTTTTTTGGATCTGGAATTGCACTTTGCTAACGTGTTCTTTATCAATTTGAAAAATGTTTAAATCAATGTCACGTCATGTCAAATTACTATAACTATACCCAGGCATATGGTACAATGAGATGATATGTTGAAGTGTTCAGTGGTTCTACATATATGTAAGATTGCACTTTAAACAATACATTTTGTTTATTTATAGTTTATTCTATTTATGTAACTAAAGTAGCCACTCAGCATTGCAGTATATTTTCTGCCGCTTATTCTTGTTCAAATGAAGTATAAACCTAGCACTGGACAGCTATTTATTTGAAATTAAGCCGTTCTTTATCCACTCAACATTGTAAGTTCATATGAAAGGGGCACCAACTCTTTTTTGTATCACCTTACGAGACCTCTCTAGCATCCGTAGGATTTTGGGCTACATTTCCCAGTTACGGGTTTGAGTGCATGTGCAGCCTTGAGGAATTGTAGCCTTGCGAAAAGTGACAAATCAAAGGCTTCTGGATAGTGTAAGTCACAGCTTTAACCGCCGCCATTTTTTAAAGCCCGTAACTCGGAAGCCGTTCAGAGGCCGCAAAAAGACGCCAATTGAATAGCAAATTTGCCTGCGACCACACTTATGGGCTACCGGATCTCAAATTTGGCCAATTGAATGTGGGTGAATTCAAATCCATCCTTGTGGTCCATCACCTCACCGGGGTACGTCCACATTCGAGAAATCATAACATCCACACATACGTGTATTACGCTTACTATAGTGCACAATTGGCATTGGAAAACTAAAAAACTAAAACCAGGCTAAACAAGAAAGTGACTGAAGGCGCTCACTGCACCGCACGCGGAACATATGACCAGTACTACTTAGGACCGAAACCCGTACATGCACTGTGTGACTTGCAAAATCCGATTTTAACGGCCGTACCACGGAACCATGAAACACCTGAAAATAACAACACATATGCCTCAAAATAACTTACACACTCACACACAGCACAGTGGGAGAGGCAGGGAGCCTGTGAGTGAGGTTGCAAATTAATTTGAGCCATATTTGCAATTTTTTCATAATCGAAAAACACCTAAGTGAGACAAAAAATGGCTGCCGAAAAACGCAACACTCCAAAAACGAGGCCGAAGGACGTAAAACTAGCCCAAAAGACGTAAAAACGAGCCCTGAGCAGTAACACTTAATCCAAGGCAGTAACAGAACCCATCAATAACACTCAAGCGCAATGCCTACAAAGTACACAGGGTGAGAGGCTTGGGCCATAGGTGCTCATCGTGGGGCTCGTAAGGAGCGCTAAAGGTGATCATTCAAAAGCAGGAAGGCACAGGGCTCGCGATGAGCGCTAAAGGTGCTCAGAGGGCCCATAGCCTCGCATTGTGTGGCAAACAGCATTGCCAGCCTTACAATTTTACTCCCGTCATTTTTGACAGGCAATTTCCTAGTATATATATAAATCAGAGATATTTAAAAGAAATATAATAAAAAGCAGAGTATCTGTCCTAAATATTATAGACTAAAGTAACAACTATTTTAAATAAACCCTGGGTGACAGCCTTGTTATCTAACATAAGACATTTACCATGTACGGGAAAATAACACAATAAAGAGATATTTCTTGGAGTCTTAGTGAGCAGCTTCTAATCTAAGCCTGGTTTTACATCTTAAGTGCAGCAGTACTTCCTAGCTGTAGATATGTATGTTTCTCCCCAGGCTGATTTGTGGCACCTCTCATCGCTGCATTATGAGAGCGCTCGCAAGGTTGTGAAATAAAATGTCGCTTAGGATAATGTAATTGGCCTTAAGGTACAGGAGTTGAATTATATGCTTGTGATTTATAATCTGGAAATTAAGGACTCACTCATTTTCTAATTTAATTCCATCTTTAAAGGGAAAACGCTCAGAATTAAATTGGTAAGTGCCGCCGCTAATTCAAATGCAGATGTAATTTGGATTCGAGAAGGCGTTTGGGGTGATTAACGAGCCCCCGATGGGCTGTTCTGATCCTTATCTGCTAAACCCCACAAATTCTCTGCCAGTTGTGACAATAACTTTAGCAGGGTGAAGAGAGCCTCCGCAGCTCATATTCTCCATAGCACTGTCAATCCAGCCTCAGCCTTTATACCTGACACGGAATGGGGCTTTATTTCAAATCTATAGCATAGCAGAGACAAATATGAGGCTTCATGTGCAACGCTTTGTCACAGCTAATGAGAAGTTTTAATTGTTTACTGAGGCTTCTGAAATGTTAAACAGGCTATGCCCCTGAATGTACCCGGGGAAGAGGGGTCTGTCAGTATGGAGCAGTTAAAAGGAGAAACTGTGTTAAAGGTATACGCAAGTTTCCATATTTTTCACTTTTTCTTATCTAATAAATGCTGCTTATATAAGAAACATATATTACAGTGATTTATTCTATACAGACATAGATTTATTTTATTTAAAAAAAAATTGGTTTCCACCCCCCCAAGAGGTGCCCACTTATGCACCTTGTACTAACCAATAGAAAAACTGCATTCAAGTATGTTGTTCAACCATATTCTAACCTTCTAGCCAATGGCAGCACAGTACAAAGATCCAGAGCAACAGGGAGGAGGGAGGTGTGTGATGGGAACAAAAGACTACAAATCCCATGATGCTTTCCTGCAGTGACTGAATTCTCAGACTTTTCTATAATGTTGTAGCTACCTCTGATTGGCCACAACTAATTTTTAATTTTATGCTAATTTAGCTTGGATTTTTAGGGACACTCCTCAGGAAACTGAAGAAGTTTAGGGTAAGTTTACTAATGTTTATTTTGGGCTTTTTTCATGATGCTTCTACTGGACCTTGGAGGCATCTATGATACTTTGATGAAGCTAGTGATTGTGGGATGGGAGTTTACATATCTGAAGGGCTTGAATCTATTGATGCAAGCTGCCTGGTTAGGTGAGTGGAAAGGGAATAGATCCAATATATCATCCTCCTCTCTCCTTCCTCTACTGATAGATGAAAAACACTCCCCTCATATAATCAGGCAGCTTGCATCAATAGATTCAAGCCCTCCAGATATGTAAAGTCCCATCTCACCAATAATAGCTTCACCAAAGTATTATAGATGCAAGTATTGCAGGTATTGCTGAAACAAATGCAAGTTTTCTGAAATTCAGATTTGCTTTCAAAATATGTTTATGTTCATGGCTTTCATGTCTGCTATTGTTGAATATTTCTTACATATTTTAAGGGTAGGAAGTGTTTTTTTTGCAACTACAGTGGTTCTTTAAAATAATAACAACAATAAACACCAAATTTAAATGACTATGAACATTTAGGAAAAATATCACGTTTGTAAACTATGTAATAAACCATTAGGTAAGTAGTTATGAGCATGAAAACATTTTTAGAGAATTTTGAAGACTCTGCTTGTGTCATGGTGCTTCCATCTTGGACTACTAATTCAGATAATTTCTCTGCTATTTAGTTCTATTTTCAAGTGCAATTCAAACGTCAGTCTTCCAATATAATGGAATACAGATGTTGTCTATATCCACAGTTCCTCACACAAAATGAGTGCTGCTATTAAAGCAACTCTGAACAGAATAGTTAAAAATTAAAGGTGGTATCTTCTAAAAGTTTCTCAATTTACGTTAGTCATTATGAAGGCAGGCTCTTGATAATAGCATGCTGTAGACATAAGACTTGATTGGTCATTTGAAGGGACTGCTGTCAAATCTCTTTTTGTGTTATGATTCAGTTCCTTCAAATGACCAATCAAGTCTTATATCTACAGTATGTAACAGTAGGCTCTGTAGTATAACTAAAAGCATTGACTTAAATCCTCAGTCTATGCATATCTCAGATATGCTTTAATTCCTTTATTGTGTTCGTGCATACCCCACCCACTGGAACTCTGGTCCGTTGACCTAACACAAATTCTTAAAATGTTTATCATGCATTAAAACCATGGGCCCTATGCACTAAATAGTTAAGATAAGTCTTGAAGGTTTACATTCTTCGTGCATGCACCTAAACACCTAATACAATAACACAGAGAAGGAGAGGTTTTCCAACAGTTCTCTAACATTTCAAATATTAGAATATTTTGCTTTGTGATTTAAATATTAGAACAAGTCTCTTTTGCCATAAAATAAACCAAACAAATAAATAGAGTTTCATTAGTTTATTTAGTAACTGATGATTAATCTTCAGAAATGCCACTTCCTTGTTCCAACTCAGCTCACCTACACTACTTGGTGGAAAGTGGTCAATCTTTATTTTCTGAACATATTGTTTGATCAGCCAATGGGGTCGCAGACGCATTTAGCATTTATTTTTATTTTTCTACATAATAAAATCCTTGCCATCCAATGTTATCTCTTCCTGAAAAATCCTCATATTTGGCCCTTGAGTCCTTCTTTAACCAAAACAAAATGTCTCTTGGATAGCTTGCATTGTCTCTGAGTTTTAGAGATCAATTAATAAGCAAGTGCTTTGCCGAGCAAGAGGGATAAAAGGGACATGCGACTCCAAATGACATGGCTGACAAGAGAGCCTGCAAGTACCACATGTGCTTTCAAGTCACCTGTTTCCCACCAATACTATAGACAATTCCCTTTAGGTTGGTTCCTCATCCCATAGCATTGTACCAGGACACAAATTTATATATATTATATAAATCTTCCCAAGCCCTCACAGTTCGCCGTCCTTGAAGAGCTGTCCATTGCCAGTTATAGCACTCCGTGGACTTCTAGTGATTGCAAGATCTAATAATGTCACCCAAAGAACTGGTTGTCAGAAGAAGCTGACACGTGGTAAGGGAAGAAGTGGGTTTTCTGGTGGTCCAGTGGTTAGGATTCAATGCTTTCACCGCTGTTACCTGGGTTTCATTCAGGGAACCAAGATAGTCACATCACCCTGAAGCCAAGCAGAGTTTGGCCTGTTCCGTATTTGGATAGGAGACCACCTAGGAATACCTGGAGCTGTATGCTGTGCCCCACTGGAGAAGGACATGGCAAGCCACCCCAGTATCTCTGCCATGAAAACCAATTGGATCAGCATGACCATGTACCAAAAGATGGGCCTGGCATGTTACGGCCTATGAGGTCACGAACAGTCATAAACGACACACACAAAAAAAAAAAGGGATGGAGTACTGGGAAGGCTCAAGGATCCTGAGAAACATACATTTATAAAAAAAAAATCATAAAATGATTTGCCACTTTAAAGCAGTTTTGTGATTTTAACACTTAAAGACTGAATATATAATATAGTATTTAAAGAAATAGTATTTCAAGTACAGATTTTAACACTTAAATTTAAACTTGAGTTTCAGGGACTAGTATAGTTGATTCTCTGCAGCCACAATTAGGCGTCCAGGGAGATGGAGAGGACCTACCAAGGAGACTGTTCTAAATGTCTTCTTACTGTTTGTCTGGAGTGACCCTTGCATAGAAGGAGGAAGATGAAACTCATACTGTGAAACCTTCATTAACAGATCTTTTCCAACGCCCTGGACACCTAATAGAGGTGGAGAGAAGCATATCTGCTGAAATTTGAAACACTAAAGTTAAAATGTAAAAGAACCAGTCTAGTCAGGGACATCTTCACAAGCTTGTGTGTATGTAATAAAATAACAGGATACAACATAAAAGCATTTTAGGGAAAATCTTATATTTAGATGAATAATGATGTCAGGGTGGATTCCACCTTGGACTGCTAGTCTGTCTGTAGTTTGAGGGGCATGGTTATGTTATAGGTACTTATTCTTCCATAGATATACAGTATGGCTATATGAACTAACAGTTTTTGAACAGAATTTAATAGATATAACAAATCCACACTTCCTCCCATTCTTCAGAGGTATCTAATCCACCTTCTTTAAACCTAAAATGGCTTTCATTAATCCCAACCAATAGGACCTATACATAGGAGTACTGTTGCTGCAAATGGAAAAGCCAACCCCATTATAAACAAATACCAATAATGGAGAAGCCATGTTTTTGCTTTAGGATTACAACCAAAGTAAGCTTTAGTTAACTCTTTTTGATGCAAAATGGCATTATGTAAAGTTTAAAACACTTTTCTAAGGCTGTCACTTGAATGACAAGACAGTTTGGAAGTGGGATTTAGCATTAGAACTGATGCTAAATATATGCAATATTTAGAATGTGATAAATCACCGTTATTTGTCTGTTACTACTCTCAAACTTGTGATCGCTAATGCCAGTTGGCACAAGTTTGGGATAAGTAACAAGCAAATAATATCAGAACAATTAAATACATTAATCAAGTGTGTTAAAAATGTTCAACTTATGATAATAGTAACACACAGAATCTGGGTTTTTAGTAAATAATGAAATGAGGAATTATCAAGACTTATATGAAAACTGCATCAGAACCAATCAATTGTGAAAAAACTGCTTTAGTGTAACATTAGAAGAGTAGACGTAATAGAGTAGATGGATATGTCCAATGGAGACAGGTAGAGACATACTATAATTGGCTAAAGCGTGATGTTCCCCTTACTAGGAACTGGGCATATAGTGAGATTTTAATGTTTACATTATTATAGCAATATTTAATGGCCACAGATTGTCAATACAATAATTTAAAGTATGTTTTATATGTAGCTCAGTTGTTCCCAGCCCATGTGCTTTACAAAATGATCACAGGTGGCTGAGGCACAGATAAGCTTGTGTGTCTTAAGCAACAATATTGTCAGATACTCTCAGCTACTGGTGCACCTTGAAGACCAACATCCTTTTAAATTCAAAGCCTGTATCGGCATCGACACCCCCTCAAAGGCTGCGGGCTTGAAATTCGGCTGCGTTACAGACCTATTAAATTTTACCATGCCGCGAGTTAAGGGCCGTAGATGCAAGGCCATAAACCATTCTTGCGCGAGTTGCATGTGCAGCCATGAACATGATCAATTATTCAAACCCGTAGTTACAGTTTAGATGAAGCCAATGGCAAAAGAGATCGTCATCATTACGTCACTGAAAAATGGAGGTTAGATTTCAAAGCTTTGCGGTTTCAATTATGAGTTTAGATCGGACCCGCATTCCAGAAATAATGGACTTTAACCCCCTTGCGTGTCCTCTCTAGTAACCATTGGCTTACTGGCTCCATTTGTGGGTTATGGGGTTGAATGGCAGGGGATTCATAGCAATTTAATAGCGATTAACGATTGTAACAGTTACGGGCTTGACAGAATAAAGGATTTGTAGCCATAAAGTTCAAATTTCGACGTCCCATGTTTTTTTTTTTTTTTGCCCTTAACCTGCAAAGTCATTAGCCGGTTGCTTTACAGGGCCAATTTATTAGCCATAATTCTTGTGGGCTACGTTACGGGCCACGGTTTTACACGTTGGGGGAATTTAATAGGGCTGCCTGATGTGCTTCATAGTTTGTGCTAATGGATATTTGCAGTCAAGAGAATTGAAAATAAGTGAAAACATGAATATAATACATGTAGGGACCAGCAATTTACCATGAAATAAGTACGTATAGGCCCAATTGAAACTGAAAATTACTCGTACTTGGCCCTTGAATCCTCCTTTGGCCTGAACACAAATGTCTCATGAATAGTTTGCAAATAGGATGACACTGACTTTGAGAGATAGAGATCAATTAAGAGGAAATAAGGGAATCGTTTGTGAAGGAAGTGCTTTGTGGGACAAGATGGAGATATATGTTGTTGTGGAGGAATAAAATGCATTGTGTGCTATAGAACAGGGTCTTGCTTTCCTACTTCAGAAGACATGGCTGAAAAGAAAGCTTGCAGCGACCACATGTGCTTTGAGGTTACCTGATTCCCAACCAAATAGAAATTCCTTAAAGATTGGTTCCTCATAACATAGCCCTGTACCTGGAAACAAATGTACATACTTCTAAAGCTTCTATTCAAAAAGACAGGTCATCCACCTAAACCAGAGCCACACAGAAACAATTACCATGAATGTCTGTTGTAATCAGCCAAATAATTAGAAACACATATGGATGTGTTTGAGGGGGCACACTTAATATATATTTTATATATATATTTTTTGGGGGGTTCACTAATTCTTATCAGGACACTTGAGGAAAGATATATATATGAAACAGCTGTACATGGATTGGATACTCAGCCTGTGTTATTTCCAACCTTGGCTTTGCATTAAAGCTGTGTAATACAGCATGCATAAGCTTAAAGGAAGCCATGTTTGATAATGGCTACGGAATGAAGAGCGAGGCATTTGTGGGCACATTTGTGTGTCCCAGCTCAACTTCCCAGAATGCAGTGTAATAACTGGAAGCAGGTTTTTTAACTTGCTTTAGACATTCAAATGTGAACACAGATGTACTTTTGATTTACTATATATATATATATCTTGGTCATTCCTTTAACTTGCTATAGCACCGTTATAAGGAACCCTCCATTGAACCAAGCACTTTAAATGGATTCTCCTACACACTATTGCAAGTTGAAATGAAGTATAACATTTAAGAAAATTAACATTTCTTTCCTGTGATACAATAAGATGCCCATTAATATTTTCTGTCCTTTAGGGACCAAGTGGCCAATTCCGATTGGATAACAAGATTACGAACACATCTTAATATACCCAGCTAGGCCGTTCAGGCTACTGGAGGCGTAGCAGACAAAATCATATTTTTTTGGCTTTTTTTTTATGCACAATTTCCACCTTATACTCGTAGGGACAGATGTTTAAGACGACTAAAGGGTTCTTTAAGTGTAAACCTAATAAATTCCATGGACAAATATTAAACCATATTAAAGGGTGTTATTGCTCATTCAAGTTCAACTGCTTTCCTTTCAGAGGTGCACAATAGTGTCAATACTTGAAATAACCTGAATTATATTGCACATCCATATCTATTGTGTATGGAGAGTTTTGTCCTTCATTGAGATCTCATCAGTAAAAATGTTATTATGTGGGTTATAACATCACAACCGTACATAATGACTATTTTCAATTATATTCATCCCTTAATAGTGTCATGTTGAAATTGCTCAATATAAAAATGGATTAGTACATAAATAACAGCAAACATATTCATCTTGGGATTCCAGTGGCCTGCTCCAGATAACTCAAGCTCTTGTTTACGTTAAGTTATAACGAGAAGAAATGCTTTTTTCCATCTTGCACTCTATATTTTTATTTATATGTGACAGATTCAGTAGTTATAGTTATATTCCCCTAGTAAAAACCACTACCCATTCAGAACCCAAATACA